>BSBK01004847.1:1035000-1222500 GCA_027943335.1 Chamaecyparis obtusa
CAGTTCCAATGCATTTCGATCATTATTGCTAATTAAGTGTATTATTAAGCTATATTGAGCTACATTTAATTAATATCACTGAGGTTGCCATTTTAATTAAATATATTTATCAAGCACCTTAGTGTTATAGCTTGTTGGAAAGAGGAGGGAATGTTTTAAATGATGGGATGAATAAAAGTGACGTTAAATACCAAAAATGTTTTAAAAGTAAATTCAATCACTTTTTGGAGTAAAAAGGCTTAATAAACTAATAAGGTGATTTATTTTAATGGATGTTGGGAATTCAAAAAGGGAAGTGATTCTTATTATAACAATACATTTCCGAGAAAATAGCAAAAAAAGAAAAAATGTGCTTTTTCAAAAAAAGCAACAAAAATGAGAAAAAAACATTCCCGAGAAAATAGCAAAAAAAACAAAAAGTGATTTTTCAAAAAATCAGCCAAAAACCTATAAAACGAGGATTGGGGCTCTCATTTGGTAATGTTGAATTTATTACTTCTGATATTTCTCCTCCCTGAGGAAACCCTGTGTGGTTCTGGAGTTGAACGTGGTTCAACTCATGGTTTGTGAGGACAACCCCTCACAAGCAACATTCTCTATGTTGTTGAAAAACACAATCTAAACAATATCTTGGTGATTTCATCTCAGAAATCATAGTTGGGCATACTTGTGGAGCTTATTTCAGTTTTACAGAGGCTTATTGCATATCAGTTTGTTAGAGGCTGATTGAAGAAGAATAAGAGGAAGGGTTTGTTGTTCATTCATTCCTTTTGTTGGAATACATTGCCCAAGAGGGACATGATCTTTCTATAGCTGGCTGCCTAGGGTTTTGGTGTCTTCTTCAATAGTTTGAGGGTGTCTAGAGTGGAAACCTACATTGTTATAATCTTTGTAATCATTGCTGGAGTTTTCTCGAGTTTGGCATACAGTTTGCAATTTTCGTTGCTCTTACTTTTGGCAAAAAGAGTATTTTCAAATCAGAAATAAAATCTGGAATTTTCAGCTTGATATATTTCTGAGTTTTTAATTGCTGCAAATATTTTTTTAATCCTCAATTTATCTATTATTCAAAAGTCCATGCAAAACACCAATAAACACATTCCAAAAACAAAACAAAAAAACAAAGGCAAACAGGGCAGCATATTACAAAATTTGACAGGTGAGAAATAATATGTCAAGAAATTTGATGCTCTCTCTAGGAAGTTTTCATGGATCAAGAACTTGGATTGACACAAATGGATCCTTGCAAATAGAGACATTGTTTACAGTCCAAAAGAGGTTCGGAGCCTTGGATTGTGAGAGTCAAAACTCAAATGTCAAGCTTTAGCTACCAGATTATATTGGAGGTGGTGCAAAAATCCTAGCCAACCTCAAGCCAAAATTCTTAATTCTAAATACCTTGGAAGTTCTAGAGAAGGATATTCTCATAATGGATTTGGTGGGAAAAGGACCCATAATTTAGAACACTAATAAAAAAGGTGCTTTGCTCATTAAAAAGGAGCCTTTCTAGATAATAATTAAAGGAAAAAATGTGATCTTGTAATGTCCCCATTTTCAGACTTCGGGATTAGCTTGGTTTGACGACCCTCGCAGGCTAATTAGGCGATCAGAGGGGGTCAGATGTCAGAGCCAGTGTTGGGATTCCACTCTAGGGATTCAGTTTATCAGATCTGCTCTTCGTTAGGTTCATTTCAGGCAACTTACTATTTTTAGTAAGTGGTGTTTTGGGTATGGCCAAGATTAGCAGGGTGTCTACACGGAGTGTCAGATGTTCGGGATTGAGCTTCAGTGAATCTCCAGTTTGAGACTTACTATTTTTAGTAAGTCTATTTTTAGCAGCTAGCTATTTTTGGCAGTGGGTTATTTCCGACAGGGCAGTTGGCGTTTGGGCTCTGGTGTCGAAAATGAGTCTATTTCAGTTAACAGAATTCAGTGGCTTTGATTTTAAAGTTATCGTTATTAAATTAAAGTATTTTAATTTAATAACGTGAATACTTTATAACTTTATTGTTATAAAGTGAAATTATCTTTTTAAAGCCTTTTTTATTAAAAATGAGAAATTGTGCTTTTTTCAAAAAAAAGCTATAAGTACAACTCGAAAAAGCACTTTCATTTACCAATTGATTATTTGATATTTTGTTGTGTGAGAATTCTGCTTGGCTTTGGAAGCTAGGGTTTGAGCTCGGTCTTCAGCTTTTGGAGAGAGTTCTTCTGAGATTTGCAAGTTTGGTCTTCTTCCTGGAGAGAGCTCGTTCTGATTCTGAATTGAATCCAGTGCTGAGGTATACTGGAATTTTGAAGTTCTTAATTTGCCAGACAAATCGATCAGCTTTGAAAGTGATTCAAATTGTCATTTGCTGAAGTATAAGGGTTTCTGAGTTTTACATTATTGCAAATGTGCTGAAGTAAACATTTGCTTAATCTCTCTACTGTATTTCTGTGGCTAAGGAGAGAGTTGGATTTATTTTGGAAATTATATTCTGAATAGTTGTTGATAATTAATTGGCACATTGACAGTGCGATTAATTCTGGAATAGATATTATTATTCTGTGCTTAATAAAACTAATGCTCTGGAGAAATCGATAAGGGTTTGGAATTCTGAATTCTATCGAATTTACAATTCGATTGAATCTCTTGGCACGTTGAAACAGATGGAAATTTGGTGAATGGTGCGAAACATTTTGGACATCTACGTGGCTGTGATATTGCTTTTTGCTTGGGAAGAATTACGGCAGGGAAGAATTATTGTTCATTGCGGGTATCATCTGGTTCATTGTGGATAGCATTTTCTACACATTCAGGGTCACGAGACAGTCTGGTATGTGCCGTGATCAGCATCTGCACATTGCAGGTGGAGGGTATTAAAACGTGACAGCTGGATAATGTCTGGAAGATCTGCGGCTAGACAGCAGAGAGGATGGTTGACGGATAATGTCTCAGTTGGTCAAGGAAACACAACGATTACCATGTGCATGAGTCAACACGGTATTTCCCAATGTTTTCTTTAATTCATAATTAGTTGCAGACTGTAAAAATCATCTAAGTTGACCTTTTGCTATCCAATCATATTTTGAACAAATAAAAAATAAATGTTCTTATGTGAAATTAATAAATCTGATTTTGAACTTGTGGAAATAGTTGGTTATGTAATTTCACTCCTGCAAACATGTATGAAAACATTATTGTTGAAGCAAAGGACATGAATAAAAACAAACATTTACAAATTCATCAAAGATTGGCGATTTGGCAATAGTACTACAATTTGGACCAAGTTGGGTTCTTCACAGATCTTTTGGGAAAACTCTTGGGATAACCATCCCCCTGTTGATATGTTGTCATTGATATCAAAGGTTCATGATCAATGTCATATAAATTGCAGAGGTTTTTGGTTGAGCTACCTGGTTGTCTACCAGACCTACTTGAGGTGCTTGACCTGCTTGAGCTAGTTGGATGTCTGCTTAAGCAGCTTACTTGTCTACTTGTTTGCCAAGTCAGAATTATTTGCCATGTCAGATTTTATGCCATATAATCAAGTGTTTTGAGAATTGAAGTAAATGATTTTTAATGTGTGGCTACATATCGTGGCTCTTTATTTTCAACAAATCATTCATTATGAAGTGCATATAGTTATGTTTTGGCATGAGTATAATGTCCCCAAATTATTAGTATCCAGATTTGCCCTAGGTTACAATCTCTTATCTAAAACAAGTAGGGTTTAGAGGTACCTGTTGTGAGGTCTCACATCATCGCCCCAATTAATTTGGGGACCCCCATTTTCGAACGAGCCTTGGCATTTTCTTCCTTAATCCTGACATTCCGGAGGCCTTAACAATTTTTGGGTCCTTAGACGAATTATTTTGAAAATTGATGAAATCAACCTCGGGCTTTCATTTTCGAATTTGGGTGTAATTTGGTCTGAATATATTATTTTCTGGATTCAATTGTGTAGAATTTTTTTCATCAACGTTTTGGATCATACTACATGATCCATCATCAGGATGTCAAAGAGCAAGAGCAAGATCATTTCAAGTCCTCTTGCTCTTGCTCTTTGACATCCTGATGATGGATCATGTAGTATGATCCGAAACGTTGATGAAATAAATAAATAAAAAATTCTACACAATCGAATCCAGAAAATAATATATTCATACGTATGGATTGTGGAAACTTAATAGATTTGTAATTTGGTCTTTTGGGAAAACCTTGCAAAATTTTGGGTGTTAAAATGGAGATAATAAATTGCAAAAAATTAAAAAAATATTTAATTGCCAAGTGAAAATTGTAATTTGCAAGAGATGATGGACTATTTCGAAAATCTGGCCTTGGCAATTTAAAATCTGGGATATGGCAATTTAAAATTTGGCCACCTAAATTCGAAAATCTATGCAATTTATCTAAAAATCTGGACACTTAAACATAAAATTTGGGCAATGAAAATGAAATCTGGGCTAATGGTTCGAAAGTCTAGCCTTTAAGATGTAAATCCAGGCAATAAAGTTAAAATCTGCACTGAAATCATGAAACATAGGTCTTAATTTCGAAATTTTGGCTCCTTACATCAGGCGTGTGGCATTAAAAATAAACACAGGGCCCCTTTTTTATGGTGGTGTGACCTATCACCCCATTTAATTCAAAAGTCAAGGCTTAATCATAATTTAATGTGGCAAATTTAATACTAAATTTAATGTTTTGCAAGGTCGGCCCCCCTTTTCTTGGCATCTAATTGTGACTTTTGTTTATTTTCTTAGCAGGTCCGTCTTCTTATTGATGCCCCAAAATCGGTATATAGAGGACGGCCCTCCCCTTCATCTCCTCATCCATTTCCCAGCGATCTTCAAGGCAGAGCAAAGGCAGCAAACATAAAGGAGCAGAGCTGTGATTAGGAGGAGCAGTGAACTTCCAAAGAAGGCTTAGGCAGTGAAAATTCAAAGCATTGATGAGCGGATTTGAATGGGTAGCAGGCAACGACAGTGAGCATAGAGGGACCTGCGAAATTAAATAAGGAGGGCCTGCCATTTGCTAGAGGCCTACGATTTTGTCAAGGAGACTTGCGAAATTAATAGAGTCCTGCTATAAGATTGAAGACTTGCGAAATTGCCTTAGGAGGAGGCAGCGATATAACATCAGGGAGCTGTGAATTAGTATAAGGCAACGAAAATTCAAGAAGAGGAGGCCACGAATTTTGAAGGGAGAGACAGCAGTTTGGAAGGATTGCAGATTTGTTTAGAGGAGGCTACAAATTTTGTCAAGAGGCCTGCCAATTTGAGGAACAGATTTTGCAAATTTCTTGGTGAGTGGCCTATGTTCTCAATTGTTATCTTTCTTCTTTGTTGTTGTTTGTTTAGTGTTGAAGACGATCTTCAAAATTGAGGGTGAAGGCTGGTCTAATAGACAGATTTTCTCCTTGTTCTTACTTGGTACATTTCCCTATTTTCTTGCTTACATCATCCATTCATCACTTCATCATCTTATCTAGGACTTGAAATTGGGAGATATAAGTGTAGTTTCCGTTTAGGATTTGGCGAAAGGAGATATAAGTGGTAGTCCCACCCCTAGGAACGAAGTTGGGAGATATAAGTGTAGTCCATCTCATAAATAACGAAGAGGCAGAAATAAGTGGTAGTCCCATCCCTAGGCGGAGAGGTAGAGATAAGTGTAGTGTGATAGGAATTGGCGAGGTAGAAATATGTTTGATCATCCCTAGGCGAAGGGGCAGAGATAAGTGTAGTCTCACCTCACTGTAGAAAGAAGGGGCAAAAATAAGTGTTTAGGATGGCGGATGCTAATGCAAGCAAGAACCCAAAGGGAATGAACACCAAGAAAGACAGGGAAGACATGACGCCCAAGACCACCTTTTTCTCAAAATTGAAGCAAGTCGGTGACACCAACATCGGCACCATAGATATGATACAGTTGACAGATAAGTTGAAAGGGGGGCAGTCCTCTATGGCAAAGAGGATCTACAAGTGTGGGATTGTGCAAGCTGCCGCCTTCCCTCCTACCTTGCCTTGTTCAGAGTTGGTGATGGAGTGTGCATCTCGGTTAGATATGGTGACCAAGTCCATCATCTTTGGTGAAGAAGAAAGGGTGTTGGCTAACATCAAGGGGCAGGTGGTAGAGAAAGTGTTCAATATACCCCAGCAGAAGGGCATGATAGTAATGTTGATGGATCAAGCAGCCATGTTCTTTCAGGACAGTCAGGATGCCTACCTCGCCCTAATAAAGCAGAATGGGTTGCACGAAGGCAAGAAGGGAGTCACCAAGTCATCAAAGCTCACCAGGTCAGATTTCAAATCAAAGTATGGCAATCTTATTGTGCTTCTCAACAGAGTCATGGGCTCCGCTCAAGGTATGCAGTTTGAAACTTAGATGTACTATTTTATTGAAGGGATTGAAAATGGAAAAAGAAAGTTTGATTGGGCTAGAATTATAAGTGAAAATTTAGAGTTGCAACTTAGGACAATACAAAATCAAAAACAATTCTACATGGGGTCCTTCCTTTTCTATTTAATTGCAAGACTGTATGAACATCCTGGACTTAAGGCTAGAGGAGTGATTGGCAATGGGCCCGGACAATGCTTGGTGCATGAGTGCTATCCACAGCTTCATTTGCACAACACCAAGGACTACAAGATATTTTATGATGCCTTTGCCATGAAGACAGTAAGGATATTGCAAGGGACACCCGCAAGGAGGCTCTTGCCGGAGGTGGAGACAAAAGTCAAGAAGTTTGGGAGTTGGTTCATCCACTTTCCGCAATTCACTTATATCAGAGTGGCTGGATGCACGGCTTGTCCCAAGAGGCTTCCAAGGTACCCACCCGATGGGATAGTTTTGATGGAGTTGGCTAGGCAACTTGAGCAATATGACAAAATGATGAAGCTCAGAGGTGAGACAGGGGTTACCTTCTCACTCATGATAGGCAATGATAGTTGTCCCAATCATGTCGCCTTTGCAGCTGCGGAGAAAGAGTTAGAACAATATCATCTAGCATGGTATAGGGCAAGGCAAGGATTCGATCGTAATGGTCTAATCAAGGCATCTCATGAGGATCCATTCAAGCATATTCCTACTTTGGAGGATTTTTGGGCTAATGCACAGGATGACTTTCATGTGAGGAAGTTGGCTTTCTCAAGGTTATCGGTGGGCATGATGAGGGCAATCAGATGGAGAAATCTTAATATTCCGGATCAGCTGGAAGAGGATGAGGATGTGCTAAGGGAAGATTATAGTACAGTAGAGGGAACGGAGTTGAATCCAGTTGAGTGGGATGATCATCAGAATCCATCCTTAGATGCAGTAACAAGAACAGTTGAGCTACACACTGAGTGGTGGTATAATAGGAAGTTTAGGCAATTGCAAAGTCGGAAGGTACACCTTACCTTTGAGAAGATGAAACCAGAGGAGGAGATTCCAGCGGAGTCAGTTGGACAACAAGGTGGGGACAGTAGCCAGCAGCAGCAAGCAATTAAGAATAAGAAGAGGAGTTTGGAGGTGGAGAAAGATAGAGAACATCAAGAGCCTCCAGCAAAGAAACAGAGTAAGGTACCATCAAGAGAGAGCATAGTTGAGGCTAGGAGCCAAGAGGTTGGTACAAGTGAGCAAAGGGCAGCGGTAGAGGTGAGCTCTAGTTCAGAATCAAGTGGTTATAGTAACAGTACAAGGTACTCTCCTCTCTCGGAGAACCAAGTTGAGGAGGATATGGCAGTCAGTGATGAAGGAGATAAGCCAGTTGACATTGAGGCTTTATCAGCTAAGGAAGGAAGCCAAGCGCCCAAGGCCGTTGGTGATGCTTTGTTAGTCGAACCAAATCCAGATTTGGGGAGATGCATTGCACCACTATGGTTGAGACAAATGCTTATGCCAAGGGGGAAGGTTGTGGCCATCCAGACAGTTGAGGATATTCAAGGGTTAGTGGAAAAGGAAGATGATGTCGGACAGAAACAAATTGCAGAAACAGTGGCAAAGGTAATCAGGGATGGTGATGATGGTCACCGAAAGGTTCAGATTGTTGTACCAAAGGTTAGCAAGGCAGTAGACAAGATTGTGGCCCAGGATTATGAGATAGTGGAGCATGACATGGGAAAAATCACAGATGACATGGAGTGTGTGGAGGTTCAGGAAGGCATAGCTTCAATTAGAGAAAGGTTGAGAAAGGCGAACGAAAGGATTGCAAAGTTGGAAATTGAAAGCAAGTATTGGGGGGATAGCTATCATGAAGTATGTCAACCTATCCAACAGTTGCCTCAGGCTGCCCTTCCACAGGATAGTGGGAGCAATCTGGAAGAAACATTAGCTCGAGAGCAAGAAACTAAAAATTGGATCAGTAATACAATTCAAGAAGGGCGAAGGTTCTTGCCTACCTTTATCTCGACATTCAGGTCATTTGTGTATCTTAGAGACAAATTCAGAGCATTCGAAGGGGAGTGGAAGGATTTCCTTCCAATCCGTGACTTAGCCATTCAGGCTACAGGCGGCCATAGAGTTATCAGAGGGATCTTTGGTGAAGGCCAAGTTGGTCAGTGAAGGAGGAAAGAATATTATTGAGTCTTGGTATGTTACCTTGACTGCCAGATCGAGGGTACTCGAAGAGATACAGGATGAGATTGCACAATACAGTCCAAGCATCGACACTTTTATTTCAAACATGTTGGGCGATGCGAGGGTTGCACTTGATTTTGAAGAAATCAAAGAGGAGGATTTTAATGAGATAGAGTTTGGATCGAGATTGGATGAGTTAGGGAAGGTTGTTGCCAGAGAGAAACAGTTGGGCATCCTTGCCTCTCTCAAGGCCCTTATCGAGTTTGCAAGAAATGATGAGAAGGAGAGTGAGAAGACACTGCAAGCAGCAAAGAACATGATGAACACAGCCGAGCTCAGGATGAGGCATACACCTTGCCCTCCCATGGAAGAAGTCAACAACATGTTAGCTAAATTCATTACTTATGCTAAAAAGATGAAAGAAAAGGGTAGAATTGTATTAAAAGATCATTTAATGTAAGCCCAAGTGGCAAATTCTCCTTTCTTCTTGGGTAGGGTAGGTGTCTGATTCTGATTGGCTACCATTTTGGTGCCTTCTCATTGGTTGCCACTTTTTTTTTTTCCATTGGTCCATTGATGAGGTGGCATCTTCTCATTGGCCAATGGCGTGGCAACCCTAATTGGGGTTTTTGGGATTTAATCTGGATCGTTGATTTTGCCTCTTAATCTCTACCGTTGGTTGTAATTTTGAGCCTCTATATAAGGCCATATACTCTCATTTGTAAAGGGTTGAAGAAAATTGTTGCTTATATAATACCAAAATTGCTTCTCTTATCATTGTTGTGTCTTGCATGGTGATTAAGAACACTTGGTGTTATTGCATGGTTTCTACTTCCAATTGTTAAAGTTAGATTTCATTGAGTTGTTAAAGTAGATTTCATTTCAAGAAAGTGTTAAAGTAAGGATAGAAGTAGATGGCTAGTTGTATGGTGATATTGGTAAATGTTTGATAGGGATCTATATACTAGGCCACTAGCATCTTAGCGGCTTGTTAAGGAGCCTTGTGTGGTAATCTAGTCTCATTCCCGTTGAATCATTGCATCTATGGAGGTAGCGCCACTGGCAAGCTTTCATTAGGTTTGATCCCCGTCCATTTGCCAATCTTTCCATTCTATAGGAGTAGTAGTAAGGCAAGAAGTAGTCTAGTAGTTAGAGTTTGAAGAGCAAAGTTGGAAGTGATATAAATTTGAGTATACATTGCAAAGCTAGACCCTATCATCATCATAGCAAGAGTTTGACATCCTTGAATGAACAACGTAAGCCCGCCTAAGTGATTACCAGCAAATCACATTAATATAACTGAGTTAGTATCCACAGGTGTAAGGAACCTTGGAGTTTTCTCATGTTCTTCATGAGTATATACTTTTCAAGAGAGGGTTGAGTATTTGGTATTCTATATCAAGTATTCAATTGCTATATGTTATGTAGTGGTACAAAACTGACATCAACATACCCTTCAAATTTTCAATCCAATTGAAGCCCTGCAACACAATTAGGGTTTATTTATTATCATAATTCATAGTTAGAATCTGTTGATGTATGTAGCATCGGTCAGATAAATAAAACTAACTATATGATTATTATGAGAAATTATTTATTACATATATATATATATATATATATAGATATTAAGATATATAATAATTGATATTTTATATATTAATATGCATATATATATAGTTAATCTATATTTATTCTTATAATAACTATATAGTAAATTAATAAATTAGATTAATGAATAGACATGTCCCATGAAGGGACATGTCTCTTCTTGTCTTTGCCTTGTATATATACAAGAGATCAATGCATTTGGAAAACACATACAATCAGATAGTGCTATTACATTTGCAATGATCCTAAAAATCTTAACATGGTATCAGAGCCAAGTTGCAAATGTAAGAGAGTAATTTGTTGATGGTGAATGTGTGACTCACAAAAACTACAATCTCAGTACGAGGACCATATCTCACAAATGCACCATTGGATTTTGCTGAATTTTGGATATGTTGGTGATAAACAAATTTAGAAGAATCTCACCGGAGCGATTGGAGAGAAAATGTCAGATTCAAAAGTTATGACCGACTGTGTACGGGTCTATAAAAGAGAAAGGTTCCTTCTTTAAAAGCCTAACCACTTCAAGGGAGAGCCGATCAAATTGAAGGTATTCATAGTGTATAGAGCCTTTGGATATTCAAGACAAGTCATGTGAATAATTCTAGTAATGTTCTAGAACGAAGACATCATTCTGTGAATTTGCATGATATTTTCTATATGGGCTCACCTTATAAAATGAAAAACTTGAAATTTATAAAAGATAAGTATTTCATGTTTTATTAGTGCACATAATTTTTGAGTTTCTAATTCATGCTATACTATTGGTTAGTAAAATATTGTATGCTTCTATAATTGGTATTTACGGTCGAGATAGTTTAGTGAGCTATTTGTAATCTCTCTCTGACATACCTTCAGGACAAAAGCACAAGATAAATTGCATTCAAGGGAGAAAGAACTTGATGCTTGCAAACAAATTGATGATTGAGACTAGATGCAAAGGGAGTCTGATATTTCAAAAGAGGTCAATAAATTGATAAACTTGAGCTTCAGAGGGAGTAGATGGTTCAGTCAACTTGTGACAATCTTGATCATATTGATTGAGAGGGAGTTCACTATTGAAGGTGAAACATTTATGAGGTCAACTTGATATACTTAATTATTATACTAATGAATCATGAATGTTTTTAATGGGCCTGCCCCCTGTGTAAATCATTAGGAAGGGACGACTTCCAAATGATTATCACTTGTATTTGTAAAAGTTATTGTAAGGTGACGATCTTACAATAACTTGACCTTCTATTGTGATAGACATCTTGTGATGGCTGAAACCGATCGTAATAGATAGAACTTGTGGATAAAATTGCCGATTGAGGCAAACCACATGAAAGCTTGAGAAGCTTGTGGATAGAATCGCCGATTGAGGCAATCCACTTGGGAACTTGTGGATAGAATCATCGATAGAGGCAATCCACACTAAAGCTCGTGAGTTTGTGGATAGAATTGTCGATGGAGGCAATCCACACAAGAGCTTGTGGATAGAATCGTCGATTGGGGCAATCCACCTGGGAACTTGTGGATAGAATTGTCGATAGAGGCAATCCACACTAAAGCTCGTGAGTTTGTGGATAGAATCGTCGATGGAGGCAATCCACTTGAGAGCTTGTGGATAGAATCGCCGATGGAAGCAATCCACACGAGAGTTTGTGGATAGAATCTTCGATGGAGGCAATCCACCTAAGAGCTTGTGGATAGAATCGCCGATGGAGGCAATCCACACAAGATCTTGTGGATAGAATCGCTGATGGAGGCAATCCACCTGAGAGTTTGTGGATAGAATCGTCGATGGAGGCATTCCACACGAGAGCTTGTGGATAGAATCGTCGATGGAGGCAATCCACATATTGAGACTATGTTTCTATTGATTACATCATGAGGATGATGCTTCTATTGCTTACATGTTAGGGTTGATGCTATCAGGTGTCATAAGTGTTGACATTGGATTGATTTATCCTCCCTAGCTAAAGGGAGTGTTGATGTATGTAGCATCAGTCAAATAAATAAAACTAACTATATGATTATTATGAGAAACTATTTATAACATATACATATATATATATATATATATCAAGATATATAATAATTGATATTATTTTATATATTAATATGCATATATATATAGTTAATTAATAAATTAGATTTGATAATTAGAGTTAATTTAGGCTTATATAGATATAATATTACAAAAAACGAAATGACGTCTGCTCTGCCTTTTCGCAAAAACCGCATTGTCTTCACCACGGATTCGTTGGATAAGCAGATTGAATTGTTTTCGAAGACCAGATATGTGCGGTCATCAGGTGTTCATCCTCTCCAACGCGCCTCAGGCATTGATAATGTTAACTGCAGGACTCTGGCTAGGGCACGAAGGGCCCCCCAATCGATGATTACACCTGCAAATATTTCCGAGGATATTCGTTTTGTTGCGAATAGAGGAAGATTGGTCAGGGAACAACTATGCCTTAGCAAGCCCTATGAAACAAGGAAGGAAGAATCTGGATGGGTAAAAGCTAGACACCACAAGAGCTTCAAGAAACCCTCTTCTCACCTTATATCTGGAATAGAACCCCTTCATCTTAAGAACAAATTCGACACTCTCATTAATCTGGAGCATCGTCTCAATCCAAAACCTACCCCCTCTCATCACCGCAGAAAAGCAGCTTCAAAGGATAGCTTTGTACAAACCCCCATCCTGACCCAATCTCCGATTAATATTTACACCCCCTCCGCATAAGCGAGGGATTTTTAATCAGTCTAAGCCCAATTTTCAATCTACCCTAACCCCTAAAGTCACTCCCTACTCTCCACCCCACCGGAAACCAGTATCGCAATCACCTTTGCTAATTAAAGTTGATGACGGTAGCATTGAGAGCTCCCAGGAACTGATGAAACTTAAGGGAGTTGTTTTGAGATGGAATGGATACGGAGTCCCAGTAACCAAAATTGCAGACTGGCTCAAGAAAAACCTCAAAAATCAGGTAAGTATCTCTCTTCTCACAGATGAATTTATGTTTGTTTACAGTTATAATATAGAGACTAAGGAAAAATTTATGGATAATAGATGCCTTGAATATTTAGAGTTTTGATTTTACAGTTTTAGATTGGAGCCCGTCTTTTAACCCTAATAATATCTGAGGCATTGAAGTGTCTAGAGCTATTAAACTAACTAACTTGCCATTGGAATGTTCTAGTAAAGTAATTTTTAAGCAGATAGGGAATAAGATAGGACATTTTGAGAGAACTGTAGTTACTAAATATCCCCAATCAGAAATAATTATCATAGTAAGAATGGACATTTCGATTAAATCTCTTCCTCCAATCTTAATTTAGAGTAGCTCAAACAAGTTTCTTTTAAACCCTATCATCATGTCAAAAATAACCAAGGACTTTAATCAAAATCTGGGAAACACTGGGTCAATCCAACCACAAGCATCTACCCCCAAAGAATTGCCATTAATCTTAATGAAGTAGGGGGTGGCTTCTCGATTAATCTCCCAGCAAATTCTCCAACTGAAAATTTTATAAGGCATAAGCCTCCAGGATTGAAAGAAGTTTCTCAAACTCACCCCTTAGACTTCCCAGTGCTAGAAAAGATGCAACAATCATCTGAGGAGGACACCCCTTCCCTATTGGAAGGAATATTCATCTCACAGAATAACAAAGACAACCAAAATGAGGAAGGTAACATTTTAGAGGAGCATAATATTTCCCTATCATCAGATAAATGTCAGTCAGAGGACATGGAAAAAATAGAAAAAAAAAGATTTGAGCAACAGAGCTAATAAGAATACAGATGAAGATATAGCCAATAATAGGAAGATCCCGATAAAAGCAAAACCAATTAATCAAGAGGATGAAGAAGGGAGAAATATGGACTTTCTCTCAGTGCATCAAGATCATAGGGCAATCTCAGAATTGAAATCTGGAAATATGAATAATTGGAACAACAATGTTTCAACAAATCCTACGACGCCAACATATAAGGAATTAGCAGAAGGAAGTATAGGAAGCCCAACAAGACAGATGATTAATGGGGAAAAAGCTCCTGACAATGGATTAAATCCCGAAGATAGTAAACTTGAGAAAGAAGTCGAGATAATCTTAGATTATCTTGGAGAAACAGTTACAGAAGAATTAATGGACCAATTTCTTAATGAGATTTGTGATAAGGAAGAATTGGACCTTCAAAAAGAACTCCTTATTGAAGGTATCATGTCAGAAGAGATGTATAGGGAAGTAGGATGGAAGAAATGTTAATTGAACTAAAGGATAAGGAAACTCAAGATGCGGATTCTTTAGGGATTACCCTCTTTAAGGAGAGTCGGAGTTCTCCGGATTGTGCAAAAAGATAAAAGAAAAGAGGGAGGAAACCAAATGCGGAATTGAGAGAGCAAGCAGGCGAGGTTGCAGGGCAGGTTAAAATCACATCACTTCTTTATGTTGGGAAGGGGAAGAGCCTTCCCAAGGAGCCATGAATATCCTTAATTGGAATGTTAGGGGAATGAATGCCCCTAACAAGTAGCGATTAATCAAATGCTACATTAATACCTATAATCCGGAAATTATTTTAATTCAGGAAACAAAAATGGATAACGTAGAAATTCTTAACTTTAAAAGGAAATTAGGGATCAGAGAATTGACATCTTCACCGGCAATAGGAGCCTCTGGAAGCCTAGCCATTATTTGGGACCCTCGATGCCTTTCAATTGTCATCATAGAAAAAAGACAATATTGGATGAGTGGCTTGGTCAGAAACTTTAGAAATAATTTAACTTTTTACATTATTAATGTATATGGGCCAATTCAAAATAGAGATAAATTACGAGTCTGGCAGGAAATAGAATCCTCCTTTAGTCATAGCCCGGACTCACTATGGATTCTAGGAGGGGACTTTAATGTCATAACTAAAGCATCGGAGAAAAAAAGGGGAAGCTGCTCACTCCCCATTGTGGCTAAGGACTTCTCCATCTGGGCAGATAGGATCTCCTTACTAGAAATCCCTACTGAAGACAACTCCTTTACATGGAATAATAGAAGACAATGCTTTTGTAACATAACAGAAAAATTGGATAAATTCTTCCTTAAAGGCAGCTTGATTAATACCAATCATTCCTTTGAGGCTAAAATCCTCTCTGTCTCGAGATCTGATCATTACCCAGTACAATTAAACATCCATGCGGATGTTAAGCCAAAAAAATGCCCTTTTAAATTCGAACAAGCTTGGCTTAGAGACCCAAATATTATGAATCTTATTGAACAATGGTGGAAGGAACCAAACTTTACGGGTTCCAAAATGTTCATAGTTGTAAATAAGCTCAAATGGATAAAGAAAAAACTTTTAGACTAGAATGCAAACAAATTTGGCAATATCTTTGATTCGAAATTGAAACTAGAAAAGGAACTAAGTGATGTAAATTCCCAGGTAATTCAAGAAGGAATGGATGATGTTTTATATCTAAAAGAAAAGAAGCTACTCTTAGAATATGAAAAAATTCTAGCAAGAGAGGAAATTTTTTGGAAACAAAAATCTAGAGAGACCTGGCTGGAAGCAGGTGATAGAAAGACTAATTTTTTTCATAATAGTACTAAGCAGAGGAGGAATATTAATAGAACTACAAATATTAAGGATGATAAGGGACACATAATAAACGACCCAAACGAAATTGCTAATGAAACAGTTCGTTACTTTAATAACATCCTCAATAACTTGGAATATTCTGATAGGAATAATCAACAGCTTTTCTTAAAAACATCCCCAAAGTCATAACTAAATTTCAAAATAAAACCTTAACGGAGAAATTTACTATTGAGGAAGTCCAAAATGCTCTCCATCCAAACAAATCACCAGACCCAGATGGCTTCCCTGTTGTCTTCTTTCAAAAATGTTGGCATTTCATAAGGAGGTAACAGAAGCATTAGAAGGTATTAGAAACTCAGGAAAGATGCTGAAAGAAGTAAACAATACCTTCATAGCCCTTATCCCCAAAAAAGAAAAACCAGTTAGTCTTAATGACTTTAGACCTATTGCACTTTGTAACACCTTGTATAAACTCTTAACCAAAACCTTATCCATTAGGCTTCAGAAACTTCTCCCCTTACTCATTAGTGCGGAACAAACAAAGTTTGTCCCTGGTAGATCAATTTTTGATGGAGTCATCATTGCCCAAGAAGTCATTCACTCAGTCAAAATAAGAACCCAAGCATGCTCATCAAGTTAGATATTAAGAAAGCATACGACAAGGTGGACTGGAGATTCCTATGTAAATGCCTAGAAGCTTTTGGTTTTGCCAGAAGCTAGATCAACCTAATCTTTGAATGTATATCTACTCCGTCAATATCTGTTTTAGTTAATGAAACTCCAGAAAGTTTTTTTAGCATCTCTAGGGGTTTAAGACAGGGAGATCCCATCTCTCATTTTTTATTCATCATCATGGTTGAAGCCTTAGGAAGGGCTATAACAAAGGAACAAGAGAAAGGAACCATTGAAGGCATAGCCATCACAACAGAAATAAAGCCTACAACTCATCAGCATTTTGTTGACGATACCTTGCTATATGGTGCTAGCAAAAGAAAAGAAGCCAGAGCCTTTAAAAATATCTTGGATTCTTACACCAAAGCATCTGGACAGGAAATTAATCCGGATAAATCCGAAATCTTTTACTTTAACACTAATAAGAAAGTTGAAAGGGACATCTGTCATATCTTCAATTTTAAACAAGGTAAGCTTCCCTGTAGATGCTTGGGCCTCCCACTGGTTAAGGACAATAGAACTACTGATATTTGGAACCCTTTGATTGAGAAGATCAGGAACAAGATGAACTCCTGGAAGGGTAAATCGTTATCCTCAGCTAGCAGGGCAACCATGGTGAGGTCTGTTCTGGCAGTCATGCCAACATATCAATTATCCTGCTTTCATCTCTCCGCTAATAAAAAATCAGAAATTAACAGATATGTGAGAACCTTCTTTTGGCAAGGAAGCGGAGACAAAGAAAAAATCCCCCTGATTTCATGGGAAAATGTTTGTAAACCAAAAGATGAAGGAGGAATTGGTCTCAAAAATCTTGGAGATCAAGGGAAAGCTCTAGGAGCAAAATTAGTTTGGCGATTATATAGAAATTCAGAGGCTAAATGGGCCAAGATTCTAATAAGCAAATATCTCAAAAACAATTCTCCCATCAACATTTTCAGAGAGATTAATCCTTCGAGAGGATCCAGAATATAGAATTTTTTGTTAGATTGTAGGCACATCATTATGGACAAACTAACATGGAACCCACGTACTGGTGAAGAAGTCCTTTTTTGGACAGATTCTTGGGGAGTATATGAAGCCTTCTATAAAAATCCCAACAATTTACCTCTAAAAAACTTCTTAGAATCAAGAATTGGGATCCTCCTCAAAGATTATATAGTTTATAATGGAGAAGAATGGGTATGGAAATCCTTCAAAGATATAGGTTTATCTATAGCAGAGCATAAATTATTAACTAAAACCCTTAATAAAAGAAAGATCACTCTAAATAACACCAAGGATACTATAGTATGGGATGGATCAAAAAATGGGGAGTATAACACAAAAGACGGTTATGATCTTATCAACAAAAACCATAAGAGACCTAAGACTATCATTCCAATCAGCCTATGTTGGAATAAAAGATGTCTTCCCAAAGCTGGTTTCTGTACCTAGTTGGCCCTCAATTATAGACTTCTAACTGCAGATAGATTTAAGAGGTTGGGCTTCTCTAGTCCTAGTAAATGCCCTCTTTGTAAAATAGTGAAGAGGACACTGATCATTTATTTGTAAACTGTCCCTTCTCGAACCAATGTTGGAAATGGCTCACAAGAAACTTAGGATGGTCATCGGCTTCCCCTTTTTCTCTTCTTGAGATGCTCCAAGCATGGCCAATTATTAAGAGGGGCAGCATTTATGGTAACCTTTGGACTTCTACCCCATCAATTTTAATCTGGGAAATTTGGAAAGAGAGAAACAGAAGAATCTTTAAAGATGAGAAAATGGACTGGAGACAATTATGTAATAAGATAAAAGTTGCCATCATAGAAAATATTAATGGTAGATTATCTAGAATACAAAAAACAGATCTTCATATGAGTCATTGGGATGAAAAAATGAGAAGGGTATGGCTAAGACTCTCCCTTCCTCCCTTTATTGGCTTAGGTGATAAAGGGAAGGCATCAAAAAGAGTAGCCTGTAAGTGGCGCCCTCGAGAAGAAGGATGGTACAAACTCAATTTTGACGGGGCTTCTAGAGGTAATCCAGGGGTAGCAGGCATAGGTTGTTGTATTCATAACCAAGAAGGAAAAGAAATTGCGTCCTTGGCTGCCCCTTTAGGAAATGAAACCAACAACTGGGCCGAATTATCAGCATTAATTAAAGGACTAAGAATGGGTATCTCCCGAGGAATACAACTTCTGGAAATTGAAGGAGACTCGGCAATAGTTATCAATGCTTTAAGAAAGGGATCAACCCCTAATTGGAAATTGAATTCTCTCCTCTCCCAAGCCTTAAATTTGTGTAAATCTTTTAAAAAGGTCACCTTTAACCATATCTATCGGGAAGGCAACATAAGAGCAAACGAACTTGCAAACATGGAAGCAGATGGCATCACACTTCAATAAAGCTTTTCTATGCATATGGGAATCCTTTAAGGGCTATCAATGTTTCTTGCCATCCATTATCTTAAAGGCAGGGCTTAACCTTGAACAACCCTTCAATAATTTTGTAAACTGCTATTAATATTCAGGAATCTTCGAAGGCTTAGAATATTAATATTGTCAAAACATTGCTCCTTATGGACATAACTTCTCCCTAGCCTGCATCATTGTCCCACAATCCCTAATTAAGGACGCGTAAAGGTGAACACCGATTGCTAAATGCTCATATATCTAAGCCATCTAATATCTATTAATCTGACTTAGGATAATCAGGCTATCTCACAGATGAACCATTTATCTTTTCCATATTGGTATTCATGTTTATATATATATATATATATATGTGTGTGTGTGTGTGTGTATAAATATGTATAAATATATATTTAGATATATATATTTAAACAAATATTCTTATTCATATACATATATATAGGAATTTTTATAATTACATGTATATAGATATATATATCTCTATATATATACACAGATATAAAAATATCCTCATATATATGTATATGAATAATATACCTTTTTAGTGTTTTTCTTTCTATATATATATATATATATGTATTTACTTATTAAGAGATTCTCTATCATAGACATATCCCTTATAGATTATTTTATCCATATTATATTATATAAGAATATTATTACATATTTTGTTAGATATATACTTTTATATACTCTCTAAATACTAATTCATTCTTATATATATATATATATATAGAAACTTTTAATTGCTTTGACCTATAGAGCCCTAGCTAACATAAGCTTAAAATTCCTCGTAGGTTTGATACCTACTTTCTTTCAAATTTTATGGAAAGATTACAAAGTTTGTAGAAGGCATGGTATGATTTGAGCACACTAGGAAATCAGACATGAATTTTAGCAGGATCCTCTCTTATCAAAAAATCATTTTCAAATCAATAAGTACCCTGATAGATTAGGAAAGGACCACCACACCCGGCAGCTGTTAATTAATAATAATTTCAATTTTTATGACTTCGATGCCCTCTCACCTTTTCGAGAACCGAGAACACTCTAATTATATTGAATCTAGAAGAGTCTAATGCAAATAACCTTGAGCTACAACTGTCCCTCGGCTTTTAAAGTACATAATGATGATGAAATGACGGATAATTAAAGCTGGAGTAATTTCGCATAAGATCAAATCATAATGGATTAGGGATCATAGGTGGCAGAGGAGTTTATTTAACATCGAGAATTGGTAAGGAAAGTTATCTTGTCTGAATTTCAATAAGTCCAAGGGATGGAATCAAGAGTTGTAACCTTCCATACAAAGGAGAACAGGCAAATGGCCTTTAGAGGCAACATTAAGCCAGAAAGGTGAAATGGCATTCTCAAATCCCTTTCGGATTCGGCTCGTTGGGCCCTTGAAAAGGGATTGAGGGATGACTACTTTAACAATGACTTTACTGTCCGTGTTAATGGACATATTGTCGGGCTCTTTATTGTCCTAGCAACATTCAATGGAACAGAAAAGGTAAAGATTATAGAGGCGGCCAAAGTAATGTTCAAGGAAGAATTTTTGGGTGGTTTAGAGATGGCGGTGTATGGCATTGATAAAGACCTGACGATACCATATCAGGAAATCTACATGAAAACGGCACTGGCAATATTACCCACCATCCCAAACTTTTAGAGACTGCCAGTATTGTTTTTTAAAGATGAAGATAAATTTGACAAACGCTGGCCAGTGATGAGGTGCAACCTGGACTTTTTGATAACCACCGTGCTCAAGGAAGAGGTGGAACTCGAATGGGTTCTGGATTATTGCAGGGCAGAAGGTTTCGACATACCAGAGGAACTGGACGAGGAATCCTTTAAGGGCTATCAATGTTTCTTGCCATCCATTATCTTAAAGGCAGGTCTTAACCTTGAACAACCCTTCAGTAATTTTGTAAACTACTATTAATATTCAAGAATCTTCGAAGGCTTAGAATATTAATATTGTCAAAACATTGCTCCTTATGGACATAACTTCTCCCTAGCCTGCATCATTGTCCCACAATCCCTAATTAAGGACGCTTAAAGATGAACACCGATTGCTAAATGCTCATATATCTAAGCCATCTAATATCTATTAATCTGACTTAGGATAATCAGGCTATCTCACAGATGAACCATTTATCTTTTCCATATTGGTATTCATGTTTATATATATATATATATATATATATATATATATATATATATATATGTATATGTATAAATATGTATAAATATATATTTAGATATATATATTTAAACAAATATTCTTATTCATATACATATATATAGGAATTTTTATAATTACATGTATATAGATATATATATCTCTATATATATACACATGTAGATATAAAAATATCCTCATATATATGTATATGAATAATATACATATATATGATAAGGATGGTGAATCATGGAGCTATAGTGTGATTAGAAAAGATTAGAAAGGCAATAGTGATATAGAATATTAGTAATTTGGATGAAAGTAAACTTTATAGCTGTTATGGACATAGGTCGGATAGTACTTTTTTTATTTTGTTTATTATGGAAAGCTCGATACAGGACTTGGGACCCAAATAGTTAGTAATTGATTAACATGTCGGAAAAGTAATGGATAGCATTTTTGGGTAACAAGGTTTATACTAAATATATGATGTTTGCATTCGGTTCAATAGATATAACTAACAGGCTAATTTGCATATAGTAAATCAGAGGATTACCCTTATTTCTTTTAGGCACTATTAAAGAACGGGCTCCTAGTGGGCCAAACCAAAATTACCTTAGGACCTTCCTCTGTTAGATGGTAGCCTGTTAAGTCCTTCTGAACCTCTTTATTTCTAAAGAGACCAGCCCCTCTCCGAGCCCTCTCCTTATGGCTTTTGTGACCGTCGCAAGTTTCCACACAAAGCAAGAGGCCATGAGGATCTTTAGAAGGAGAACCCTTATGATGACAGGATAATATGAATGATTGCTGGTTATTATGATAGTTATTCAGACATTTTCATCTATACAGGTATGTTATCCTATGATTAAGGTTTCATTTATACTACCCTGAATGAGACCCTATCTCAAATTTGAAGCACTTTAGCAGCTTTAATATATCTGGATAACTTTTGATTTAGTTTGGATAAATGCTTTCAAGATTGTATGGTTAAAATGCTTTAAAGATTGTATAAATAGAATGAACTGTTATGGTTTCAATTTTTTAAGCACAAGAGCTCTCATTAACCGGCCTTCCCATTTACATTCATACTTACACTCAAATAGAAAACTTTATATATCCAAATCTATATATATATATATATATATATATATATATATATGAATATATAGATACCCTTACATTCAAAGATCCTCATATACAAAGGTGGATAGGGATTTTATATGGATATTTTCTCTCCTTTGGAAGGTCAAAGGTTAATATGTTCATTTTGATCATAATGATATTTATGGACATATACATTCTTAAGGGTATTTCCATCTGTATATATATATATACTTATATATATATACATATAAATATAAAAATGTGAATATTTATATATATATATATATATATAAACTTTCATTTTGATCTCTTTGATTGGAGTATGTCTATTTAATGAGCCATGATTGTAGATATCATCCTTTCTTTTATAAGTCATGTTCTTAAATTATATCTTAAAAAGGAACTATCTGTCGTTTTCATGGAAAGAATAAAGCTCACTAGAGAATTTAAAGCTTTGGGTTGCTTTGTAAAGAGCCTAACTAGCTCTTGGCTTCAGGTAATTAAATTCTTAAAAATATTTTACACTTCCACAGGATTTTGAGCAAGAGATTATGCAACTTAAACATTCTTCACAAATATATTGCCATAAATTTCAGACAATCCATTTATAATTAAAACTCAAGAATTTGAATACTTAAATGATTGGTAATCTAAATTTTGGAAATGTACATTTAAAATATATTGGCACCTTTCAGCAATCACGTGGCAGCATGTAATTAAAACGTGACTGTCCTGGGGTTGACGCAGACCAATGCAGCAATGAAATTTGACTTCATAAGGCGGTCACGTGACTTGTTGATAGGCTGCTGTAGCTTCCAAGCCTTACGCAAATCTGCAGCAGCTCCAAAAATGGCACTCACGTGTGGACTGTGACTGCCAAGAATCCAAACGCAGCACTTCCCAAATGAAAACGCAGCTTGTAGTGTCTTAATGAATTCTGAATTAAATACTTATCCAGTCGTTAACTCTCAAAAAGAACAAGAAGATTCAACATTCACCAAGTTCGAAATTCCACAACCTTAGCATGAATCGAAAACAAACCCTATGAAATTAATCATCTGTTTGCAGATAAACACTTCTCAGGAATTCAGTATACCTCAGCACTAGACTATGATCTCAGATACAGCTGCAAAATTCACCATAAATCTGTAATGGCTCAAATTGCCAAAAGAGGAATCAATCCTCGAAACCCTAGCTGGGTAGTCTCTCTCACGAACTTCAATCAATTCATAATTCAACAATGGATAATTTTCCTTTCACAAAGCATTGCTTTTATAATTCAAGAGTGTCTTCTCTCCACACTTTTCACTTAAAACACTTTTTATACTTAGGCACACATTGAATAATATAATTTATTAATTCATTTGGCTCCCAAAAAGACCTTTTCACCAATATCATGAAATTATGACACGCAAGGTCCCTGTTTCTTATGCCCAAGATTTAAAACTTTTCATCATGGTTCCAACGAGCTATAACACTAAGGCATCCAACATATAATACCAACAAAAATGGCAATCTTAGCAAATATAATTAAAATAATAATAAACCACCTGTCTTGCGAAAACAACTGAAGAAGCGTCCGAATCGAAATCTGTCTACACAAGATTGATCCAGATGATGAAAGATGATAAATGAACTTGACAGGGTGACTTACTAAAAATCAATGCTCTCTCCAAGATTCTTGGAGCCCAAACCAGAAGCCAGAAATGAAAACCGAGAGCATCATTCAATTCCTCTAACTCATCCGAGCTCATCGGAACTATCCATTGACTTACTATAAATAGTAAGTTCACACCAAAGACCTTCTAAACACCTCGCCAAACCACGAGGATCACAATAATGACCTGGCACCATCAGATCAATGACCTGCAAAAAATGGGAACATTACATGCTTTCATGATTGCTTTCCTGTTGCCACTTTGATATGATAAGGAATAAGGTATTTAGGCTCCAATGGACAAGTGTTCTCTTTTCTTTGATTGTTTGTCAATTAAAACTAGAAGCTCCTTCATGTGTCAAAATTGTATAAGCTGCCCACAGATTCGCTTCTATTTTAGGAGAAGCTTATGCCATTTAGCCTCACTTTCAGTAGGAGCCAGTTTCCTATCCCCTATAAGACAGTAATGCCCTAGATGAATAATAGCAATTATTGTAAAGAACCGAATATGGCTCTTCTTGAATTCTCAATATTTATTAAGAAATATTCGCAGCTATATTGTAATAATACTCATGCAAAACAATTTCTGAAAATATATAATTGATTTATCGAATTTGCAGACAAATAATTTACTTTAGACCATCACCAAATGAAATTATATTTAACTAATCAAAACATAACATCTCAGTTTCAAATTTTATTTGGCACCTGGAATTTGTGGACTCCTTCCCTATGTCACGATTTCACCACACTTGCTGCCGCCACCAATTGGCATGTCAATGAATTCTAGAAACGTCACCACCTTGCAAATTTCCTCCCTGCGTAACTACAAATGAATCCCAATCGTCCCCAAACACTCACCAATCAAAACGTGACTGATCCAGACATGTACGGCAGCCACCAAGAGAAGTTTCGAATCTGTTCTGATCACTCACGTGATCTTAAAAGATAGCCGCCAGCTTCCAAAACATTCACGTGCCAACAAATACAAAAACGTTGACTGTTTAGAAAGAAGTCGCGTGCCAACAAATGACGTCCCCAATATATTTTAAAATCGCAGCCAAGAATACTTCTTCTCACATGAAAATCGATGATCCCTTCTTTCACAATCCCTTGCGATAATCAGAAAAATATATAGGTAACATCCAGAAGTTATTCCATAATTCAAGTATTGAATGCATAGACACAATTCTACAACAAACTTCAAACTCCAGATTCAGAATTCTCACAAATCCGATATACAACAGCACCGAATTGCGAACTCAATAAAAATCAGTTGTAAAATTCACCACCGATAGAAGATGGCTCAAATTACGAGAGAGGAATCAGTCCTCGAAACCCTAGCCAGGTTTTGTCTTCTTCCCAAATTCCAAGAAATAATAATGATTGCATAAGATGAAAAAAGTGCTTTTTCGAGTAGAATATATAGGCTTTTTGGAAAAAGCGCTTTTTAATATTTTCACTTAATTGGCTTAAAAAATAATCTCACTTTATAACATAATTAAATCAAAATAATTTAATTTAATAATACATTTAAAATATAAGCCACTGACTGCAATCGATGAACTTCTGACAAAGCACCAAGTCCAATTGCCCAGCTAGGAATAGGCACTGCCCTGCCAGAAATAGCCACTGCTAAAAATAGACTTACTATAAATAGTAAGTCTCTCAAACTGGAGAGTCTCTTAAACTCGATCCTGAGATATCTAACGCTCCGTGCAGACACCCTGTTAATCCTGGCCATACCCAAAATATCACTTACTAAAAATAGTAAGTTGACCAAAATGATCCGAACGAAGAGTAGACCTGATAATCAGAACCTCCAGAATGGAATCCGAACGCTGGCTTCACCATTTGACCCCCTCTGATTGCCTGATTAGCCTGTGAGGGTTGCCAAACCAAGTTAATCCCATAAGTCTAAAAAACGGGGACATTATAGTCCTCCCTTCCCAAGATTGCTTGTCCTCAAGCAATCAAGAAAAACAAGCAACATCATAAACCACTCGGATCCCAAGGATGGTCACAAGTAATGTCCCGATCCTCACCAAACTCTTGTAAAGAAAGAACCAACATCAACAAAACAAGCACCACTGAAAACAACATTTGTAAACCAACTGTAGATGTCGATGCTGAAAACAACCCAACGGAACTCAACCCATCTGAAATAACAACTCTGTCAAAACCTAAGTCCCTATCTATCCAGCACTCACACGCAACTACACTGGGAAAACACCAGTGACCAAATGTGTCTAAAACACTGTTATCAACTCTGCCCTCTGATAAACAGTCCTGAGTGTGTAGATACTGCAAGTAATCTAACTTGCAACTGCCAAATCCATCTGCAAACGATGGTGCTAATCCATCCCATAATGGATGGTAGGATACTGGAGCCGGTTTACCCCTGCGTGAGATCAAATCTTCCACCTGAGGGTCAAAAGAAAAATGATGAGTATACCCCACCGTGAAATGTCGGTCAGAAACCCCAATCTCCGTCAATAGCCCCTCATGCCCAAATTGGGAATCAAGAGATGGCTCCAATCTAACTGCAGGCTGGGTAGGAACCTGAACAATCCTCTCAACAAACTCAACCTCGAAATCCCTGTGGGGAAGAATAGTAGAAAGAGTCTCCACAATCTTCCCAGCCAACCTCCGAATAGCACAGGAGCCTCAGATGAGAGTACCCTCAGACACTCTATAAGAATCCTGTCGCACATCTACACTCTCAAGTAAATACTCCATAAAAGACTCGGTGCAGTAGAAATTATACATGGAAGCGTCAACATGCTCCCCCGCAATCCACAGCTGATCCCTCTGAAAATGTGGCATAGCCAACTGTCCCATGTTATCAACTATGTGAGATGATGAAATGGATTCACTCCCAGCTAAGGGAAGCAAATCAACCTGAGAGCTCGACTCCACTGGTACTCCTACCTCAACCGTACCAAGTGCTCCCATTTCCTGAACAGATGTGTCTCCCACAACATCATGTTCCTCAATACCAACTGTAGGAGCAAACTCACCACCAACCACCTCAATGTGCAATCGAACTGGGTCTAGGGCTGGTGTGGACTGTAAATACTCCAACTCCACGGTCACCTCCTCCAACTGTAACTGTGACTCCTGAAGAGCCCGTTGAGTGTCCTCTAAAACCTCAGTAGTCACTGTGAGCTCCTAGGTAAGCTCACCCACCTCCTCCTCTTTGTCCATCAGTGCCTCATAAGCTGTACTCCCCCACTCAACCAGGGGATCTCGGTCGGGTACCATCTGTAAGTAATTTTGTCTCAAAATCTTGACAGCCTCACACAAAGAATGAATCTCTGTCAATGAAAGGTAACCACCACTGGGCTCATCTATCATAGGAGCACCCCAACCATAAACAACCAACAATTGACAAGCGGCATCAAAATACTCGAGAGTAGAATAAATATCCCTCTCATCAACTCGCAACTGGCTAGTCACATGATGACTCTGCACAACAGGCCTCCTATGAACAACCTCAAACGCACTGTCTACACTATGAGAGGAAGCTGTAACCAACAAACTCCCCTCAAGATCACCCTCTCTCTGTGTACTTACATCTGAGTACACCTCTACAAACTGAGTACAGACATCAGACACATCCTCATCTAAATCCGGGGAAGTTGCTGCTGAAATTGACTCAAAACAATCTCCAGCTCCCTCGTCCTCTACAACTATCTGATAATCCAGACCTTGAGGCACATCCTCATGAGTTACCAAAGAAGTAACCCCGTCTCTAAAAGTGGAAGCCCTGGCTGTAACAAACTCCTGCCACTCATAAGCTTCCCTATCCTCATCTGTGAGTCCCTGTAACACAGAATCCTGGAACCCACCATCACCAAATGACAATGTTGAATCAACGCCTAAAGTCAAATATAAGAAGCCAGAAACACTACAGCACTCATCGTCCTCACTCTCAGCATCGGAGATATCTGCAATGCTAGTGTACACATCATCTATCTGCATCTCCTCTACTAACTCTGGCTGCATACACGACTCAATGTCGTCATGTGAATCAACTAAACTATGGCATGAAACTACGTCGCCCAAATCAACTGCAACACTCCCATCCTGAGTGTCATCACTAGAAAGCTCCATGCTCACATCCTCAACACAGGAATAAACTATTGTCTCCTGTACTGATCCCACACTGCGACTGCTGTCATAAATCTCTGAGCTGTCAGAGCTCATACGCTCCTCGCTGTCATCACCCAACATCTCACAGGGGGTGTCATCTCCAATGCAACTCATAGCATCCTCAAAAGTGTCATCAGTTGTGTCTATACTATCAGCTCCCACACCTCTTGCTGAAATCTCATCTGCGGACACAAGTCTCTGCACACATGACTCAACGTCAAACTGTGCACCAATAATGCTAGAGCACAAGCTGTCATCAACTAACCCCGCTGTAATGCCCAGATCTCCAACCTCACCACTGGGAGACTCCGTACCTACCTCGGTCCTATTTGAGGAAGCAACTGCCTCCTGAACTAGAGCGGCACTACTACAACTAACATAAACATCTCCAATAATGACTCCCTCCATGAAAGAGTCTGAAAACTCAGTGGTAACTGCAACATCAGCTACCTCCGTACAATCCGTAGTGACTGCTCTAGGAGCCCCAACCCAGTGATGCTCAGCACTGCTGTCAACCAATGGCACTGAAACATCCACTGGCTCCTGTGCAATAAATCCATCACCACCACTGCGGATGGGAATAGCAGGTGCTGAACTAGATGTAGGAACATCGGCATCATGGACAATTGTCGGAGAAAACTCTAGCCTTCTCCCCTGCAAACTCGATGTCGGCCTTCTAAAGGCAGAGACCATATATCTCACTGCCCTATCTACTGTAACTGGATCCGACAAACTCTCTACCAATCTCTCCTGATGCAGTCTAGGTCTCTCCATGCTTTCTACTAAAGCATTTAATTCTGCTCTATTTCCCTTACTGCTATGATGACTTCCAGAACTGGATCTCCTGTATCTATCCATGGCTAGGAAAATGGAAGTGCAGGTCACTTTTAAAATAACTTCATAAAATTAAAGTATCCAGACCCCACAGGATAGTAGGAAGAAGGCTCTGATACCACTATAAAGAACCGGATATGGCTCGTCTTGAATTCTCAATATTTATTAAGAAATATTCGCAGCTATATTGTAATAATACTCATGCAAAACAATTTCTGAAAATATATAATTGATTTATCGAATTTGCAGACAAATAATTTACTTTAGACCACCACCAAATGAAATTATATTTAACTAATCAAAACATAACATCTCAGTTTCAAATTTTATTTGGCACCTAGAATTTGTGGACTCCTTCCCTATGTCACGATTTCACCACACTTGCTGCCGCCACCAATTGGCATGTCAATGAATTCTGGAAACGTCACCACCTTGCAGATTTCCTCCCTGCGTAACTGCAAATGAATCCCAATCGTCCCCAAACACCCACCAATCAAAATGTGACTGATCCAGACATGTATGGCAGCCACCAAGAGAAGTTTCGAATCTATTTTGATCACTCACATGATCTTAAAAGACAGCCGCCAACTTCCAAAACATTCACGTGCCAACAAATACAAAAATGTTGACTGTTTAGAAAGAAGTCGCGTGCCAGCAAATGACGTCCCCAATATATTTTAAAATCGCAGCCAAGAATACTTTCTCACATGAAAATCAATGATCCCTTCTTTCACAATCCCTTGTGATAATCAGAAAAATATATAGGTAACATCCAGAAGTTATTCCATAATTCAAGTATTGAATGCATAGACACAATTCCACAACAAACTTCAAACTCCAGATTCAGAATTCTCACAAATCCGATATACAACAGCACCAAATTGCGAACTCAATAAAAATTAGCTGTAAAATTCACCACTGACAGAAGATGGCTCAAATTACGAGAGAGGAATCAGTCCTCGAAACCCTAGCCAGGTTTTGTCTTCCCAAATTCCAAGAAATAATAATGATTGCATAAGATGAGAAAAGTGCTTTTTCGAGTAGAATATATAGGCTTTTTGGAAAAAGCGCTTTTTAATATTTTCACTTAATTGGCTTAAAAAATAATCTCACTTTATAACATAAAGTTATAAAGTCATAAGTTATTAAATTAAATCAAAATAATTTAATTTAATAATACATTTAAAATATAAGCCACTGAACTATCTGACTGCAATCAACGAACTTCTGACAAAGCACCAAGTCCAACTGCCCAGCTAGGAATAGGCACTGCCCTGCCAGAAATAGCCACTGCTAAAAATAGACTTACTATAAATAGTAAGTCTCTCAAACTGGAGATTCTCTGAAACTCGATCCTAAGATATCTGACGCTCCATGCAGACACCCTGCTAATCCTGGCCATACCCAAAATATCACTTACTAAAAATAGTAAATTGACCAAAATGATCCGAACGAAGAGCAGACTTGATAATCAGAACCTCCAGAATGGAATCCGAACACTGGCTTCACCATCTGACCCCCTTTGATCGCCTGATTAGCTTGTGAGGGTTGCCAAACCAAGCTAATCCCATAAGTCTAAAAAACGGGGACATTACAATTATCCTCACCAAGAACATTGAGCTTGTTCGGCTTTTTCTTCACTGAGATCGTTATCTTGAAGTCAACACAAAAATCGACGTGTTGACTTCAAGCTAAGGATATCTTTTTAAGGAACTTATGGTCGATATTTTCAGAGGCTTAGTCCTCGTTATTTTTGGGGGCAGTTTGAACTCCTTTTCACCCTAGCCTTTTCATTTTCTAGCACTCGCACCCATCTAATAAGACCTTTTATTTCTTCTTTTCGATTACTATCAAGAGTTGTTAGAAATGTTGTGAGTGCATTTCAGTTTTTCGCAGGTAGCGCAAAGGATACTTACCAATGGTATGTTTGTTCCTTCTTTATTTCCTATAGTTTTTGGTCTTGGTTTAAGATTATTAAGGTTGTTTACAGTTTTGCATTAGAAAATGGATCCTTGTTTAAAGTTGTATGGAGGATTTTCTTTGGATTTTCATTGACTATTTTCTCTTCCAATTAAAGGTAGTCATCTATGGATAACCTAGAAGCTAACCATTATTAGATAAGGTATTTAGCAAATTTCGGCAGGGTTGAAGTAGATAAAGAGAGCTCAGATCCCATTCTAAGCCTTTCTTGATAAAGGTAACAAGAAAATTCATACCTTATTATTAGTAATTTTGAGAATAAGTGTTAAATTATAGAACAGTTTTGAACACACTAACAAGGATCTTAGCCAAGATTTTGAGTTGTTACAGGTAATACAGGTACAAAAGTCACGAAAGGAAAAACCTCTTTCGTATTTTTGATGAAAGTCAGGGTCATATATTAGAAATTTCTGTTCTACAAATGTAAAGGTACTTGGAAGGAAAAGTTAGGATCCCAGTAAGGGTAGAATTTTATCCCAAAAAGAGACTCTCCATCTCAGTCCAATGTAAAAGAACAACAAAAGGCGATTTACTACAATCAAGGACAAGAAGGATCAAAATAACCAAATTTGTGTTCTATTTTATCAAAATTTGTGATAGGAGGGAATGCCCTCTTAAAAATCATGTATCAGTATCTGAACTACAGTCCCAGGCAAGGCTGGAGGTTTTCTCAGCCCCACTCTTTCCTACCAACACCTAAACTGAGCGGGGTTTTTTCTGTAACACTTTTTATAATTAATAAAATTCTTGGCTTCAGCCTTTTACCAAAAAAAAAAAAAAATTTAATAAATTAGATTAATGAATAGACATGTCCCATGAAGGGATATGTCTCTTCCTGTCTTTGCCTTGTATATATATACAAGAGATCGATGCATTTGGAAAACACATACAATCAGATAGTGCTATTACATTTGCAATGATCCTAAAAATCTTAACAGATTCCTTTTATTAGAAATACCATATAGATCAAATCAATAGATTGCATAATTAATTCTTAAGGTGACCTAATCAAAGAAGTGATAAGGGTAGGTGACTTGACTTGGTGCCCCAAGAAACCTCCTACCCTAGGCCCAAGAGCAGATATACCATCCCCCTTGTCCCCGTGTGGCCCGTGTCATACATATGAGGTGGCATACCTAGTATGGGGTCCTATCACCATTCTCCTTCATCTCGCCATTCCTAACTGGGCTTCAAATGGTTGAACACCCTTTTTTCCTGATAGGGATGTGAGGATCATTCACCATAGAGTGCCCAAATAATCTATCCTTCCTAAGCCATAGATCACTTGTTGCCCTTTTGCCCCATGGGGAGTCCTCGGTCACAACTATGAGGTGGCAAGTCTAGAAAGGTGACCTCATCACCATTCTCCCAATAGTAATCACCTCACTATCCTGACCATCGTTGACTTCAAAAATCAGGAACATAATATATATTTCTTTTGTATTAAGTCCTTATACCATCAATGTATCTATCACTACTAAATCAGATACTTACAAAATTCATATTAAATATTGATATATAGGTGCATAAAGTCTGTAGGGAAGTCTGCACATAATATCAATTAGCATAATTTATATTTTTATAATATACACAAAGGCCAAGCATGACTAATCTTAAAGAATAATACTCATACCCAAATCTATAGTCTGAAGATATTGGGTCTTCTTCCTTTTAATATTTCTTTCTTATTGTCGATATGTCTGAATTATTCAATCTTCCTCTTATCATTGTTGATGATCCCAAATGGAGGGGGAAAGAATGCACTTACATAACTTGCATTTGATATGATATGTTCTCAATAGACATGTCCCTTCTTTCTCCTATCCCTTAAAGAGATCGCATCTCTTCATAACAGTTCATTCTCTTTCATAACCAATGGGCATTTGCCTCTAAGTTAATTGTACCTCTTCCATAACATACAAATCAATCTAATATGTCTTATTAATTGCATCCTTTAGCATTTGTTAGCATTAATCCCTATCAATAATAATTAAGTCATTATTGTATCCATTTATTGGTATTAACCTCATACCCAATAGCATCGTGAAGATAGATTCGCTGATATAGGATCAATCCACAGAGGCGATATTTAGTGTTTTTATCGATCTTGTATCCTTCTTACATGCGAGGTATCATTTGAATCACTTATTTAGATGTCAACTCAAGTTTCCACACTCCCTTGTCATTGTAGTATCAGCGTGCTCGTTCTCTTGATGGATTCATGACTGTGGAGATCCACTGTCCTTTGACTGGTCATTGTAAGAACCCTGCTGGTTCTAACTTCTGAAACCCAATTTTAAACCTTTTGAAATTTCATCAAATAGTTGTCATACAATGTCTGAATTCTGATTTTTTGAGTGTGTATGCAAAAATTTGTTTTGTAATTGGATAGTTTGCAATTTATAATCATTTACCAATGCATGACGTTTAATAACAATGCAAAACTACAAACATAGAAATTAATTGCTGTTTGATTATTAAAATTTCTTTCCCAAACCAAATGTGCACCTTTGCAAATGTGCTAATGGCAGCCAGCAAAAGATTACAGTCGCAGCCCTCTTGGAAGTTGACGTTGCCACTGAAAAGATGATGCAACTTTCTCAATTATGGATGCAGACCTTAAAATATAAAACACAGCCTTTAGAATATAAATTGTGGCTCTATGGGAGTCCACGCAGCCACCTTAGGAATTAATGTGGCCTCCTTGGCATAAGTCGCAGCCACTAAGAAGAGTTGTAGCCTCTTAAAATCAATATCACAGCCTCTTGAAATGATGTTGCAGCCCCTTAAATAACATCACAGCATTTATAATTTCAATCCAGCTTCTAACAATGTCGTCCAGATCAATCTGAGCAATTCACCAGTACAAACAATGGCTCAAAGCACCAAAGATTTGCAGAGATATTCGTCTCAGCAAATTAATTTTCTCCAAACCCTCATAACACCCATTTCTTCAAAGGCAAACATAAAGATATCATGAATGGATTGCTTTTGCACAAAGCACTTCTTTTATAATAAAAGATATCTTCTTCAAGACACAAAAGCAAATAGCTTCTCTCACACACTTTTCACTTAAAAGCCTTCATCAACACACTTTTCAATTAGAAGCCTTTATTTAATAACTTTGAATTAATAATAAATAACTCCCAAAAGCTAAAGCTTTATGAAGACACTTTTCACTTCAAAGGCTTCTTCAACACACCTTCAAATTATAACACAAATGATAAAATCATTTATTAAGATAAACTTAATAAACAACTTATAATATGAAGCTCCATCAAATAGACTCTATTATATGCTCATGATGCTCAACACCCTGTGCCTCCACTACACTGCTAAAAATAGCAATCGCCCAAAATAGTAAGTCCCTCAAATTCAAAACTCTACAAATGAATCCACAACTCCATTGATACCAATGCCTAGGCACCCTGCTAAAAATAGCATTCATGACGATCACCCAAAATAAGCACTTACTATAAATGGTAAGTCTGTCAATTTGACTCAAACGAAGAGCAATCCTGACATCACAGACCTCCAGAGTGGAAACTGACCACTGGCTCTACCACATGACCCTTTTCAACATCCTGATTAGCCTACGAAGGTCATAGGAATAAGCTAATCCCATGTGCCTAAAAACGGGGACATTACAGTCATGGATAATGTTCAACACTAACCATCCATTGATATTATAATCTTATAATGCTTATATCGATCTGTGCATTATTTTTGTCCCGGCCGGGTCTTTGTAATCCTAGAATACATGAGAGTATCGCTTGCCATGATTGCAGTATGAGGTGGCATGATAGGCTTACGTTTGCAGTATCTTTTTGTCAAACCAATGTTATGATGTGTCGATTCTGACAATAAGAAGTTAAGCCAAGTGGGTGATAATAAAATGTTCTTTGTTCTTATATGCTGATTTCATCTTTATCGGGCTTGCTTATTTTTTTGATAAAACTTTGATGCTACTTTGACCTTTAATCTTAGTCCTTATTATAGTTAAGACTTTTGTCTTAATCCTAATTGTATCAATTGCATATTGCACATAATACTAGGGATATATTTTTGTTCATTTAATGACTCGACATAAGCTTCAATCTTTAATTAAAACTTATTTAATTGGGAAGTTGCATCACCTAGGTGTTTCATGGTGCGAACATGACAATCCTCCCCTCCCAAAATTGCTTGTCCTCAAGCAATGATCATGGAGATTTATCTGTAATCCCCCTCCCACTGTGCTACTCTAGTATTATCATGTGTTTCCATCCCTATTTTGAATGTGATATAAGATTGATAGTAGAAATTTGGCAACGCTTAACTTAAGACAAGTTTCTCTCATCTTCCTGAGGAAAAGATCTAGGGTAACTTGTAATGGTGCCAATTGAACTTGCTAAGCCAATGTTTGCACAATGTTGTAACTAAATTTCATACCTTAAATTATTTTCATGTTCCGGATCAAAATAAACCAAATACGAAACATACACAATGAAAACAGGAAGTATACACATAAATGCATGAAGACACAAACTGTACATGAAGTATAAATATGAATACACAAAGCGTATTTGAATATTACAATATTTTATTTTGGGAATTGGTCTATTGACATTGTCACTGCTAAAGTTGCACATCCTCAAAGCTCCATTGGTTTTTCATCGCTTCATCATGCTTTGTTTTCTTGTTCAGTGTTCCTTCTATTTCCTTGTCGAGTATAGGTTCTAATTTGTGGGCTTGACTCATTTTTCCACATATATGCCCTCTCTCCCATTTTTCTCCACCCTTGAGGCATATCTTCTTGCCCTTCGGATTACATAAGTGTCCTGGCTTCCATACCTCTTTACACATAAAGCATGATTTTTCCTCTTGTCCACACTTGTGTCTTAGTTCACATTTCTTTTTGCAATCGAAGCATAATCCTTTCCTCCTTAGTTCTCCCAGTCACTTTCAAGTAGAAATGTCCTTTTTCGTCCATCCTTCCCATGGAAGTGTTTATCTTCTTTATGGAGATGCTTAGAGTGTGTTTTTGATGCAAAATTTTTGGATCTTTGGTTGAGTGTATCAAATTTCAATGCTTTTTGGATTGCCTCTTCCAAGTTTATTGGGTCCAAGGTGCTCACCATGCTTTTGATTGTTTCCTTCAATCCCTGGACGAATAGGTAAGTTGTTGGCAAGTGAGCAGTGCATGAAGGTTTATATGTTGTCATTGTTGGCAACACATACCTCCGTGATGGTCGCCTGAAGTGGAAATAAGTTTTTGATAATCAGTTAAGTGCAAAATGTCTAAAGTACAGAGACAGCTTCCAAAATACATTCATACTATTTTGGTTAGCAAGCATGCGATACTTATCTTTATGGTCTACGAGCATAAAGATATGTTCTATGGGATATAATAAAGTTTCTATTGTGATCGCTTGGGTTTTGGCTTCGTCTGGATAGAGTTACATGCTTTTGAAGTTGTGCGAGCACAGTATGCAGTAAAAACAGGGCACCTGAGTAAACGCGACGATTGAGATAATAACATATAAGTTATTTTTGTGATGTGATTTATGATTTATGATAGGTCCTCACCTATCTTAGCGTGTGTATGGTCGCATGATATCCTTTTGTTGTGAATGAAGTGTAAAGACACGTTTTGTGAAGAATTAGTGAGACGACAAGGAAATTAAGTTGATCGGGTATATATATATATATATATGAAGGTTTTGAGTTGCGAATTGAATAAGGAGATAAATGGTGAGTTTGTGATGACTGAGTAAAGTGGAGATTCTGTGATTATTGTTGTGAGCTTCAACAGGAACTACTTTGGCATAGCAGATGTTGTTACAATTCATTTTTGTTGTTGCAAGATACTTTTTGTAATACTGGACAGTGAGTCCTTTGTATGAGCAATGATCTCCATTTTGTATTCACCCCTAACAGGGTTATAGACTCCTAACAGGGTCTGTCCTCTAACAAGGACACAATACTTTTAGTGCATCATTTGTCGGTACCATCCTCACCAGGGTTTTCCCTTGGCCAGGGTTTCCTCGAGAACAAATCATGGTGTTATGAGTTATTTATTGTGTATGTTCTTATTTCAGTTATTGCATGGTTAAGTTTGAATTGGTTTAGAAAGTATAAAAGTGTTGCAATACTGATTCACCCCCCCCCCCTCTCAGTATTGTTTGATCCTAACAATTGGTATCAGAGCTTGTGGCCCTTGAAGAAAAAGCGTAACAGCTTGAGGGAGATCCTGATGGATTCAAGTAGTTTGGAAGAAAATTTTGAGACGGCACTTGAAGATCTGGATAAGGCTAATGCTGAAAATGCTGAATTAAAGTATAAACTAAAGAAGGCTGAAGACTATATCAAGAGGCTCAAAGAGCAGATTGACATCTCAAGGAATAAAACGCAAGACATTGTCGAGAAGATGAGGGAACCTAAAAATGATTCATCTGATCTGACTGAAAAACTTAAACAGGAAAAAGATGCACTAAAACATGAATGTGAGATCACCACTTTGCAAATGACTAAAGAAATTCAACACAAGAAAGAAGAAAAGAGCAAACTTGAAGAAGCCTTGAAGAGTGCAAATGTACAGATGGGAAGAATGCAGCTAGAAATCAATGATGTCAAAACCAAGTATGAAGAATTGGAGAAATACAATATTATCATTAAGGGAGAACTTGTTGAAGCAAAGAATCACATTGAGAAACTTCATGTGAGTAGCAACAAGATTGATGAGCAGCTTGAAAAACAAAATCCTAAAGGTGACAAGACTGGAGTTGGTTTTGATAAAGCAGAATGTTCTAAATCTCAAAAAAAACAATCTGAAAGTAGAACAAATGAGACACCTAATCAGCAAGAAGAACTTGATCAAGATGAGCAACCTAGAGGGCAAATCAGACCTTTCAGAGGAAGATGCTTTGGATGCAACAAATTTGGTCACACGAAAAAGAATTGTAGAGGTAAGAATGCTTCCAAACCTCTTTTTGGTTATTGCTTTAATTGTTGGGCATATGGACATAGAAGAAATGAATGTAGAAAACCAGATGAAAGATGGAAGAGTGAAGATTATGTTAGACAACCTACTGCATCCAACAAGATCATTTGTCACAAATGCAACAATTTTGGGCACACTGCAAGGAACTTAAGTTGCTGTCTAATCAAAACAGATCTCAGCCTGTGAGACCACCGTTACTTGTTTTAAGTGCAACAATGAGAGACACGTAGCCAAGTATTGCAAATATAATGGACTAGTTGGTAACAGAAGACCACCTATAGCAATAAAGCAAAATATTGGTGACACTGGAAAGAGCTTAGCAAAGTATGCAAATGAGTTTAATCGCATCTTTGCAAAAGAAGGAAGCAAGGACAATGACAAAGTGTGGAAGGAGAAGAATCAAAGTGAATATAAGGGTCAGGGAGAGTCAGTAGATGCTATTGGATCTTCGCCTGATGCCAATATTTCTACATCAGCATAAATGGCCAAGTATGGCCTTAGGGGGAGCTTTGGAGGAATTCACCAGTCAAGTATTTTACAAAAATTGATTTGAAGAGTGGATATCATCATATCACAATCAGAGAAGGTGATGAATGGAAGACTGCTTTCAAGACAAGAGAAGGTTTGTATGAGTGGTTGGTTATGCCTTTTGGTTTAACTAATGCACTAAGTACTTTTATAAGATTAATGAATGAGGTTTTGAAGAAATTCTTGGGCAAATTTGTGATTGTATACCTAGATGACATTCTGATATTCAGTAAGAACAGAGAAGAACATTTGTTGCACATTAAACAGGTATTGTAGAAATTGAAAGAAGAAAAGTTACTAATTAATTTGAAAAAGTGTTCCTTCATGAAAGAAGAGATTGTATATTTGGGATTTGTGATTTCAGCTGATGGTTTGAAAATGGATCATGAGAAGCTTGAAACTATTTTGAATTGGCCTACACCTGAAAATGCTAGTGAGGTAAGATCATTCCATGGTTTAGCAAGTTTTTTACGAAAGTTCATCAGAAATTTCAGTTCAATTTGTAATGCTATGACTGAGACTATGAGAGGAGATAAAAGAAGATTCAAGTGGACACATGGAGCTAATAAAAGTTTTGAGACTTTAAAGCAAAAGGTTGCTAAATTACATGTGTTAGCTTTACCTGATTTCAATAAGGTATTTCAAGTTGAGTGTGATGCAAGTGGTAGTGCAAAAGGAGTTGTTTTGAGTCAAGAAAGTAAACTTGTTACTTTCTTTAGTGAGAAACTGAATGATGCAAAAAGGAAATATTTTGTGTATGATCAAGAGTTCTCTGCTATTGTTCAAGCCCTAAAGAAATGGAGACATTATTTGATACCGAATGAATTTGTGTTGTATACTAATCATAAGGCTTACCAGTGTTTGGGTAGTCTGAATAAGTTGAATAAGAGACATATGAAATGGGTTGAATACTTGCAGAGTTATACATTTGTGATAAAACATAAGAGTGGAGTCACTAATCACGTTGCTGATGCATTGAGTAGAAGAAGATCTTTGATGACTGAAATGAGAATTGAAGTTCTTGGTTTTGATGACATGAAAGATTTGTATGAAACTGGCCCTGATTTTTCTGAGCCGCGGAGAAAGTGTAGAGCACCTATTCAAGATCAACCGAGTACTAAATGGAAAGACTATTTCATTCAAGAAGGTATGTTGTTTAAAGGTATTCAGTTGTGTATACTGAGAGGATCAATGAAAACTAATTTGATAAAGGAGAAACATAGTAGTGGTTTGGCTGAACATTTTGGCATTGATAAAACATTGAATTTACTTAAGGAGAGATACTTTTGGCCACAGTTGTATAAGGATGTTTAGAAATTTGTGAGAAGTTGTGGAGTTTGTCAAGTTGCAAAGGGAGTAAGTCAGAATACTAGATTGTATACACCGATTTCTGTTCTTGAGAAACCTTGGATTGATATTAGCATAGATTTTGTTCTTTGCTTACCGAGGACGGTAAAAGGTAATGATTCTATATTTGTTGTTGTGGAGAGATTTTCTAAGATGGCACATTTCATACCCTGTAGGAAAACATCAAATGCAGTGCATATAGCAGATCGTTTCTTTAAGGAAATTGTCACGTTGCATGGATTACCGAGGAGTATCATCCCTGACCGAGACATTAAGTTTGTTGGCTACTTTTAAGAGACTCTATGGAAAAAGTTGGGTACCGAGTTAAGGTATAGTTCTACATTTCATCCACAGACAGAGGTTGTAAATAGAAGTTCGGGTAATCTGTTGAGATGCTTAGTTGGAGATAAACCGAGTAATTGGGATTCTATGTTGGCACAAGCAGAGTTTGCGTACAATAATTCAGTGAATAAAAATACTGGAAAAACACCTTTTGAGATTGTTAATGGCACACAACTGAGAGGTATATCAGATTTGAAGAACATTGCTGGTGAAGAAAAGAGAAGTTTGAAGGAGAAGAATTTGTTGAGTTCGTGAAGACATTGCATGAGGAAGTGAAACATAAGTTGGAACATAGTAATCAAAAATACAAGGACAGAAAAGATAGATCAAGAAGACATATGACTTTTGCAGTTGGGGATGAAGTAATGGTTCATTTGAAGAAAGGCAGATTTCCTGTTGGAACCTATGGAAAATTGAAGATGAAGAAATTTGGTCCCCGCAAGATATTAAGGAAGTTTAACAGTGGAAATGCTTATGAGATTGAGTTACCTGATGACATGGATATATCACCTGTTTCAACATTGCAAACTTGTATGAGTATCATGAACCTGATGTAGAAATGACGATACCGAATGATTATCCTAAGAAGCAGACAAAAGAAGTTGAGCAGATTTTGGAACAAAGAGTTGGCAAAAGCACAAGAGGAAAAGAGTACATGGAATATTTGGTAAAGTGGAAGAACAGACCTATTGAAGACAGTTCGTGGATTACACAATCTGAGTTGGATTCAACTCGGGTTATACCTGCTGCATGATTTGGAGAATCATCTCAAATCAACCCCAGGTGTCTAATGCAGGAGCATGTTGGGTTCTTGGCAATCCTGTATCACCAAAAACAAGTTAGAGTTGTTAGTTACGCTCGATAGTTGCTTTTGGACTCTCGGTGATGTTTTCCTATTTTTGCCGACGGGACTCGGTTCCTTCTTTCACCGAGTTGTTTTTTGTTGCTTGGTAACCTTTCTCACCAAGTGATTTATTTTGGATTTCTGTTGAGGCTAACTCGTGCATTTGATTTTGGTCGGGGAGTTAATGCTAGCATCGATCATTGGGAAGCGTGTGGACCTAAATCTGGTTGTTCCCTTCTCCAATGTTGGATCTGAAGGCCGACTTGTTTCAGTAGCCTCTTGTATAAATAAAGTAGTATGTTGTAGATCTTAGGGGGAGTTTTTGGGGAGTTTTTGGGGATAGAGATAGGATTTGAAAAGTCGAATCCTTGATGTTGGAGGATTGTTGTACTGGAATTCTGATTATAATTGGCCATAACCGGGAAGGCCTTACAGCCCGGCATGTATGAATCTTTCTATGGTGATTAATATATGAAATCTCTGCAAACTCTCTCTCTCCCTGTTGCTGTGTTATTGCTTCCTTGTGGTTATTTCGCAGGAGGTTGGTAGTTGGGTGTGTCGTTGGCCCCACTTTCCGGCCCTCTGTGCGTCAGATATACTCCTCTTGTGACAAAGTCTTCTGGTATTGTTTATTTTTCTCGATTATTATATCTTCAAACTAATTCTCCAAATATATATTGCTCCTCGTACACCCAGGTATAGCGAGAAACCTTTGAAGAATCTCCCATAAATATCAATGATACACGTCATAGTATTTCAAGTGTTGTCAGATTGAGGGAGATTGTATATTCTCCGTGTTCATCAATATAAGCTCTTCATACATTAATCATGCCATGTTATGATGTTTAGTATTATTATATATATTATTTTATATGCTTTGTACATATACTATATTATATGCTTATAATATATTTTACTTCATATATTATGATAATGCATTTTCAAAAGTATATATATATATATATTTGATATATGTGCTTGATATATATTATTATTTATTAATTATCATTCATATAATTGTTTAAATATCATTGATTAATGTATTTATTAAGATATTATTTATAATTATATTATTTATTTAATTATTTATTTTAATGTTACTATTTATTTACTTTTTAGTTTTTTTGGTCGCTAAAAAGTTTAAATTTTATTAGTTGTTAACCGGGAAAAGCTTGGCCTGGTCCAAGGGTAGTAACAACAAGGGGTACTACCATCCCGAAATAAGCAGTAACAAGCTGGAGCCATTAGCAACTCTCATAAAAAACAGCAAACATCTAGGGGCAGAAAAATGATTACTCCTTGATTTGGTCCCTACCCTTAGTATGAGATCGAAGGGTCATGTCAAACAATGTGTCTTTCAATTTCCTCTCCTTTTTCCTTTTCACAGTTTTCCATCCATCCTCAACTCTAGCCGCCTCGATCTCCCATTTAAAAGTTTTGTTATTAGGAGGCGGCATCTAATCCTCCATGTCTGAAGCCTCTTGTTGAAGCTAACCTACAAGAGGCCCATCTTGCTCATTTGAAACCAGAGGCCTGTGTTTCTCTCTGCCCTCGGGAGTAGCAGCCCCATTATTTGCCTACACACCCCCATCTACTTCAACCAACTAAGTAATCTTGTCGTGCACTACTAGTTGCTCTTCCTGCATTGAGACCCTTGTAGATTTTTGTGTATGCTCCCCTACAACAACCTGGCAAAATCGTTTTTGTTTCTCCCCTTTCTTTTCAACCATGTAGTGTTGTTGAGCAACACCTTTCCACCAAGAGGCTTCCTTCTATGTTCTCACCTTGTCACACTTCGTAGCCATATGCCCTATTGAAAGCATCTCTCGCACCTTAAAGGAATCCCTTCCTAATCCAGAGTATGCACCCAGCTTCCTTTGGAGGTTTTGATCGTGATTGTTGTCAGCAACCCCTCAGAGATATCCATTTCCACTAAAATATGAGCATAGGTGGAGTGAAGAAGGTTTGAGGAACCCTTGTCCACCAATAGAAAGCATCCCAACGAATCCCCAATCACCTCAAGGCATTAATCAAACCATAAATGGAGAGGGAGGCTAGGAAGTCTTACCCAAAGAGGGATTCTATCAAAAACTTCAGAATCTGGACAGAAATTTGGATGCAAGGGTTTCAACATTATGCATACTTCTCCCAACACCAAGCATGTTCACATAAAATCTTATTTCTGTCTTGAAGCTTTTCAAAGACGACGATGAAAAACCCTTTTGGTGTATGGTAAATCTAAACGCATCCATCAAGCTCAAGCTCCCAGTTGTCTGATATCCACATATGTAACTCTTGTAAGCTTGGCCAAAGGCCCCTAAATTGACCAATTAAACTTAGCTTGGAGAAAACCGCTAAATTGTGCACAACTGAGATTTCCTTAGTGGACAAAGGCCCAAATACCCCCTCTAAAGGTCCGAACAGAGGGTGAAACCCTTGTCATTTTTTTGCATATTACAAGGGGCCTTGTGGTTGAAACCCCCAAATACCCACCACCACATCTTTTTGCGCGGCCTTACTCCCACTCCGGTACTCATCTTGATGTGCTTCGTCAGGTTCAAACTTACCATTAAGCGTTTGTCACAGCCTTGGCCTCGTCATCGCTGCAAAATAGGATCCCATAGCCAAGGGGTCCCCAACACCTTGTTTTTTAGTACTAATCTGCGCATTCCCATTCTTCAAGAGCTTCTGAGTGGGGGAAAGCTAAGATGAATCTCCTTCCTCAAAGGAGAAGTCCTTGTGCTGAATCCACAGTAACAAAGAACCATTATTCCTTCAGCAACCTAGAGGTTTTTCCATTCTTTGAAGTCTCCTTGCCATAGTACTCCACTGCACAGTGCCGCTAGGAGCAATTGTGCAGGGCAGCGACCGACCGGGTTGAAACCCTAGCAGCTACAAACGGAGGGTGCAGCAGCATCGTATCTTTTTTTTAAGAAGAGGAAGAAGAAAATTTATTAGATTTATCTTTATTATTAATATTTATTTAATAAAAAATCTTATTGTTCAATTATTATTGATTATTAAATCCTATTTCAAAATGGAAACATCACAGTAGCTTTCTTTTTTTATGGCGGGGTGCATTGGAAGAAACATGTATATTAACTAAGGCTGGTGGCTCAAAAAAATAATTATTATTTTTCTGGGTGTGAACGTTTGAATATAGGAAGCCCTGGAAGCTTTTGGAACTGTTTTTTTTTTCTTGAGAAAGGTGTTCTTGTGCCATTTACTACTGGTAGAAAGTGTTGACAATTTTTATTCTGAAATCTGGGCTGCACACAAAAATAGAGAAGTGTATACAGAAAGAGCATGGAGTTTTACTTTCAGGAAAATCTATGTGATTGGTTGTTGCTATGTTAAAAGTTGAAGAAGTGAAAACATGTGGAAAGACAGTTTAAGGTGTTGTGTAATTTTGAATTGGATTTGAAGTTTTGAGAAGTATCATTGATTTTTGTATTCCAAAGTTGGTGCTCTTTGTGATTTGGTGCTCACATTTGTAATCAAGGTTGGTGCCCATTTGTGTTAATAAAAGTTATTGCATGTCATGGTTTTTTACCCAAAAGGCTTTTCCACAAGAAATTTTTTGTTTGTGACTTGATGCTTATTCTACTTTTTGTTTATGTAGTTTCATGCATTTAAAAGTTTGAAAAAAATCTGAAATACTGTTTCACCCACCGCCTACCCCCTCTCAGTATTTACTGTGAGCTCTTTCCCCCAACTTCGTCCTCTTCATGATAACTTCATTTTAGAAGATAGATGGTCCAAGGTTGTTGACTTAAAAAATCAGGTTCCTCAAGGTAGATCCATTATTCACAGATGGCAGGAACCATGGAGTTGGCCTTAAGGGGTCTCTAGAGGGCCACAACACTTTGGATTCCATTTTGGCTGCAAGACCTTGTTGTTTTCCAGAGGAATTTGATATCCTGGCTTGAGGCCACAACTCAAAAGGCGTGCATACAGTTTCTCTTGGATATCAAACTCTCGATGTGCAGAGAAGAGGTGAGACCAAATTTTAGAGTAGATCAAGTAAAGTCCCAATAGGGGGCATTACAATTGGTATTAGAGCATTGATCCTGCCATCTTGCAGGGTAAAATGTGAAACAAGGAATCATTCTAGTCAATAAGAAGGAATTTAACAATGTGTGTATTGTGTGTATACTTTGTGTATGCTTTGTGTCTACTTACATTCTTGTGTATAATTCGTATTTTCAAGTGTATGCTCTATGTGTGGTTCTGTTTTTTGTTGAGCTAGAACAAGAGAATAACTAGGAGTGAACAAAAAGATATGAATTAAAGCATGCTATCATGCAAACGTTGGTTTTTGCAAATTCAATTGGCACCATTCAAATCATAAGCTTTGCCAAGTTTCTACTATCAAATCATAATTCACATTCAAATAAGAGAGAAAACATATATGATAATATTAGAGTAGAGCAGCGGAAGGTGGATTACAAATAGGACTCCATGATCATTCAATCATTGCTTAAGGACAAGCAATTTTGGGAGGGGAGGATTGTCGCGTACTCTATTTGAAACCCTAATTGTGACATCCCCATCCTTTTCACATCAATTTTGTAAAGTGTCTAAGAGACAAAATTGCAATCATGAATCAAAAGATGATACGTGAGACTAAGATATATCAGTTAATATATTGAAAGACAAGCCTTAAACTTTCTAGTCGATCAATATGAAATTACCAACAGTATATATATTGGGTAGACCGATCAACTAAGGCAAGTATATGTGAGAGGATAACATTGAGACTAATATTGACTCAGCACGCTGACAAGTAATAATATTAATAGAATCTATACATGGAAGACTCTAAAGAAAAGGAATTCTGATAGAATCATCTTAAGACACCGAGCACTGTGTCTCATTGGTGTCACTTAACCATGGAAACCAATAGTGATGAAGGATATGGAGCAATCACCTTATGCGATTACCAAGGACAGAGACTATATCAGTAATCCGATTCCACCATTCGTATGGTTGCAATAACGACATAAGTATTGCAGCGCAAGTACCAGTCACTGGCTAAAGGAATCATTAATTGTGTGGAAGTAAAGGGATCAAGCCTAGCTTTAACATATTGAAGATTGCACCAATAACTATATCTCCACTATACAAAGCACTAAGAATGCCATAAAACTAGGATGCCACAGAATCCATGGACTATTGAGTGATAAACAATATATGGTGTCGTGCAAAGGGAATACTACAGGAATGGAGAGAATTTAGAACAGAAACTATATGTTTCATTGTCAGTCATTGATATTCCTTATCAATCTCAAAGGAATGATTGTATGATGAATTATGAATAATAGCCGGGATCAGAACAATTCATAGCAGCGATTTGAATAAAGCGATAATATACTCTTACTAACATGCCAGAGATTACGTACATAATGGAATCGATAAAGCCTTCTAAAATATTGCCCCCTGGAGTAGAACAGCAACAAATGGTGGTTAAACAACAATGTCAAATTACCACCCAAGGAATGCACCATTGATAATAACCAGCATTTGTTACGAGAAGAATAAAAAATTAAGTTACCAGCGATCTGTGTGAGAGGACATTGCTTAGAAGGTATGTAGCATTGTCTATGATATAATAATCGATAAGTGGAAGAAGTTATAATAATCATGGGTATGATCAGCGACTGTGGGAAGACATGGAAGTCATTAGTTGTCAGCAAGCATTGATTAATAAGCAGGCTAATTATAAGGCATAAAGACATACAGCGATTAGTAATAAGTGGTGCATTTAGTAATAAGGAAAGGAGATCTTAATAAGTTGTGTCTCTTGGAATCGTGTCTTGTCACAAGACATAAGAAGGCATTCAGCATCATTCATTCAGATCATCATTGGAATATTACCTCTTTTACTTAATCCAATTTGGATATGCTCTATTAAAGCAAATTGCCTATTGGCATAATCAGTGGCATATTATCAAAAGGATCAGAAATGAATGATGAGAATTATTATTTATAATTGGTGCTCATCAAAGGAAGTGAATCGTATTATATTACTGGCAAGCATCGTGTGACAACAAATTATGCTGTAACTTATATTAGAGTTAAATACTGATTTACAGAATATTATATCTGAATTCTATTAGGAAATAGGGGCCAATATATGGTCTAACATATATGCTGTAGTATATTTATCTGTTAATAATAGTGAAATCAGAGTTTTATATATATATATATAATTCATGAGATGTTAGTACACTCCTAGCCCTTCCTTAATAACTCGTTATTGCCCCTTAAGAGGATAGGTTGGTTTTGTTAGGGAGAGGCAGATTAATTCCTCACAAGGTAGGTAAATCCCAAAATGGAATATAGACGGGGTCTTGAAGCCTTGAGGGGGCCTACTTGTAGATTGGTTTCCAAGCGCCCTATGACATGTGATTCCCCATCCTCCTTAGGGTTGGTGATTAGGAGAGAAGTAAGGACCTGGGGCTTAAGTATGTAAACTGTCAAATGTATTATGAATCATCAATTGTTTCTTAAAATAATCTGATTTAAATGCATAGTGATGTATGTTAATCATTGGGAATTGGCAGCCTCCTAGTAGGAAACATTACAGAGACTAAGTAAATTGCCATTTCCAAGCACAATCCAAACCCTAGTTGGGAGTTTTAGGGTAAATCAAGTAAAGTTCCAATAGGGGACATTACATGGAGGAGAATTTGGAGCCTATTCAGATGGCCCAAGTGTAACTTCTTTTTATGGCTCTTGAGTCAAAATAAAAGCCTCACTTGAGATTATATTTAAAAAGGAGGTTTCCACGAACCTTCTATGTGCTTTCTCTACAATACGAGTGAGGAATGTGTTACTCATCTTTTCTTCCAATGTCCATTTTTGAAAATTTGGGATGTTTGGTGGAAGCTCTGGAAAAGACCAATTCTTCATGCTAAATCTATGTCAGAATTTTGGAGTAATTAATGTCACCCTCATGCCTCAACTTCTTTTCTTTTGGGTGCTTGGGACATTGGTCCTCTTATCTTTTGGTAGATTTGGTTGGAGCACAATTGAAGAGTCTTTTGAGAATGCCACTGCAAAGTCTAACCAGTATGGTTTAAAATTAAAAGGATGATTAAGGAGACAATTGAAGATGTCTCCCTCACTTTGTCAAACTGGTTGATTGTCAAAAGCTTGGAGATTTTTCTCTCTCTGTCTTTACAACAGAGATATAGCAATAGAAGTCAAGGTTCTAAAAAGGTCAATGGATTTCAAAAATGGAGCCTTCCACCTTCTAGAGTTATTAAAATTAATATCGAAGGCTAGAGGCAATCCAGCAATGCAGGTATTGAAGGAACATGTAGAGATAATGAAGGTTCGGTCCATTTGATTTTGTCCTTATGGACTTTTACTTTCATAATCAAATGGAAGCCTAAAGAGTTCTTCAAATGTTAAAAATAGCTTATGCTATGGGATGGAAAGTTTTGTGTGAAACAAATTCTATAATTTTGGTGTTATTGAAAATAATAGAAATTTCCAAGAGGTTTCCTAGCAATTGGCTATAGTAGCTAAATAAATCGTGCACTTGCCATAAATTTTGAGGTGATTTCCTTTGTACATATCTTGAGAGAATGGAATAGGGTGGCTGATTGTCTTGCTAAGTGGGCTTCAAAAGAAATTCATAGCTGGAAATTCGGTAATTGGAGTGATTTAGATCATCAGAAATCTCAGCATCTTTGTAAACTTATTTGTGAGGATCATATAAGGTAGTTTCAGTTTGATGGGGTTTGGCTGCCAGCAGCGTTTCTATCCTTTCATGAGTGTTGTTTGGTGGTTCTATAGGTTTCCTTGGTGGATTACTTGTCTGTTGTGTGCTATTTTGGTGATGGTCATCTGGAAATCCTAGTGGTTTGTAAGACTTTATTAGTTCTTGAATAAAATTATCCCCCCCCCACCAACAAAAAAAGGCCCCATCAGCAACTTTAAGTGTTTAGGATGTATAAGTGGAGGGATGCAAAACAACAATTTGAATACAAAAACTTCTCCCATGCACATTTTAGTAGTTATAATTCAATTTCCTTCAGGGGTTGAATTCTTAGATAATCCTGAAATATTTGCCAAACTTGCATTTTTATCATTTTTGCAGGTGGAAGGTGAATGTTCGTAGTTCAAAACAATGCAAAAAAAGATGTATTTTAGCCTTTAGGTGAATTTTGAGGGAAATCACAGAATTTACTACTAATAAATGTATATTTTATCAAATCTGAAAAGCTTAAGTGCATATTAAAGTACTTGGTGATTATTATTTTAAAGATTTGCTAATTGGCTAAGATTAAAATAATTAATATAGTTAATAAAAATGCCCATAAATACCAGGATTAGCTGTCATACACCTTGCAACTCCTAATGTGTTTGTAATATGTATTTATCAAGATGTAAGTACCACTTAATATTGTGAGAGTTGCTAAAACAACTGCATCATTTGTAAAGGTATGAAAAGAGTTGCTATTACAGTAAGAGCATTTAGACGAGTTAATTGTAGATTAGAAAATAAAGGAAGAAATTTGATTAACAATGACACGAATGAACATCTTTTGAAAAGATAAATAAATCTACAATGGTACAGCAAAATTAACGGACAGTAATGTGATGCTTCTACTTGAGGGTTGATGGTTTCACCATGATTTGTAGGCATTGGATTTTGTGCTTTGATTTGGGTAACAAACTTGCCAATGGTTTCAACAAATGATTGTGGAACATTTATGGATTCTAGTTTTAGGCTTGATCTATTAAAGAAAAGCTTAGGAGGGAGCTAATGTAGCACTGGTATTATGCAGGGAGTTATGCAAATGCATATTCTCCAAACATAGTTGGTGATTGGGACTGAGGAGTGATACTCTAAGATTGTTCTGTAACCATGGTATTGGTGTTTACTGATAATACAATGAGTACAACTACTGCTCTATTTTCAGGTTTTCTCTCAAAGGGGTTTTCCAAGGGTATGTACTGTGACATGTATTCTTTTGTGTGTTGCATGCCATTGAATATTATTGCAGGAATCTTGCTTGTTTGTTATTTATTATTCAAATCGTCAGATACTATTTAGTATTCCTTTTCTCTTAAGGTTAAGTAAGGAGTTGTGTAGCTTTTACCTGAGCTTTTCATTTGATATTAGAGCTCAGTTCTAACTTATTTTATATGTGTAAAGATAAGTGGTTTTTGCTATTAACCCAAGTTTAGCTCAGTTCTAACTTATTTTATATCTGTAAAGATAAGTCATTTTTGCTATTAACCCAAGTTTGACTGGGAGCAATTGATCTTATTCCAGGTTTAAGATAATAAGCACATCAAGGATGGAGATAGATAGGTTTGACAGCATTAAATTTGGGCTGAGGAAGCTCAAGATGCAAAATTTTGGAGTTGATCACATAGTCCCCCGGATCTCCTGTTTGGTATATGGGATTTATTGCTGGTCATGTGGTAGCTATTCAGAGATTTCATCTAGTGGTTTTATACAAATGAAAAGTGCTTTTGTTGGGTGCTTGTATTAATTATAGTACGTTGGATGCTTTGTTCAGCCCCTGGTCACATAAGAAAGCACTAGACGTCTGGTCTCCGGTCCTTAGATGTTTTGAATACATGTTGCGGATTCATGGATATTCGAGTTTGCATATACATGTATATTGCAGAAATTGTGCAGTTTTGACTGAGCTTCCTTTCAATAAAAAACTCTGATATTTGCTCCTATTGGAATTTGAATGCCAATAATTTTCAAATAACTCATAGGCAAGAACCAAGTGACTTCTATTACAAAGAGATGTAAGAAAGAAGAAAGCCTGCCTCGACAATATCTGTGAAAATCCTGGAAAATAATTACAAACCGAGATGGATGGAAACTACCTGCAAACGCATGAGAATGTCTGCACTGTGACGCTGAACGAATCGATTGTTGTAGAAATGCGCACGGGCATTTTCGACTTCGAGGAGTTCCTCGGGTGTACCTGCATTTTCATCAAACTCCCACACTTGTCTTCCTACGTGGTTATTCAGAGTAATCAGCCAAGGGCTTCTCCCCTCCGCGATCTTCAGCTTCCACATTCTCAACTGGATCGTACTTCGCTCAATCTCTGCACCCACGCAATTAAAATATATAAAATCCACTGTAAACGAAACCGCATTTCCAACTCTTGTTCACAGAATCTAGCAAACTAGGGTTTAGAAACCATTGCAGACGAAGAAAGCTTGTGATTATTGAAAATACATGTCTAGCCGATCAGTCACAGTAACTAAAACTCTTCGATATAATTTACATCTCAATGTAATCTAAAGGAATGTGAAGAAAAAAATCGAGCACAAGAGTTTTTTAGATGCCTTGAAAGATAAAACGATATGCTCCACAGTGGGAAAAAATGGCAGAGATCTCCACTTAAAAGCCCGTTCTTTGAACGTATCGGAACGTTCAGAAGACAAAGCTCTCTAGCGTCGCCGTCAAATCTCTGTCTTCTGGTTTAAATCTTCATAAATGCTGTTTATAGCGGGGTCCATTAAGGATTGACATTAATAAAAAATTTACTTTGTGTTTTTATTTAATTTTGAAATTCAAAATTTATATATTTTCTAATGGTGAATCTTTGCATATCCATGGCCTTGTTGGCAGGAATACTATTCTTTGTATTCAATTTTTTCTATTATTTTAGTCTACTAGCTTATATATATCTATATATAATACACCGAGAGTAATCCTTCTCGAGGCACCTATTTTCATTAAATTGCAAGGTTTGTGTAGGTTAGGGTTGATGAAAATAGGCGCCTCGAGAAGGATTACTCTCAGCATATTATATATATAGGTATATATAAGCTAGTAGTAGTCGTGGCACAATATGGAAGACATTTAATGATTTTTAGTTTTTAAATTGATGGCGTAAGGGTTATTGTTATTGTTAGTGTTACTATTATGGTTAGTTATAATATTATAGTTAAGGTTAGTGGTAGGGTTATGGTAAAAATTAGGTTCATAAATGTAAACAGGGTTAGTGTTAAACATATGGATATGGTTTGGGTTAGTATTAGGGTCAAGATTAAACCTAGGGCTATGGTTTGGGTTAGTGTTAGGGTCAAGGTTAGGATTAAGGTTAAGATTAGAATTACGGTCAGGATTTGGGTTAGGTTTATGGTTTGGGTTAGTGTTAGGGTGAAGATTAGGATTAAGGATAAGATTAGAATTACTGTTAGGATTACGGTTACCATTTACAATTATATTTTAGCATTTATGATTAGGGTTCAACATTTAATGAGTATGATTATAGTTAGGGTTAGGGCTTAGGCTTATGGTTACGATTATAGTTACATTTAGGATTTGGTGTTAAGGTTTAATGTTAGGATTAGGTTTATGGCAGGGTTAGAATTTTGTTTAGGGTTAGGGTTAGAATTATGGTTAGACTTAGGATTAGGGTTAGGCTTTGGATTATGGTGAGGGTTAGGGTTGTGATTATTGTTATAGATAATATTTAGGGTTAGATTTAAGATTATTGGTAGGGTTAGAGTTAGGTTTATGGTTACAGTTATGGTTATGATCAAGGTTTAGGGTTAGGATTGTGATTAGGGTATAGAGTTTAAGGTTAGGATTATGGTTAGGGTAAGGTCATACATTGTAGATAGTATTATGGTTGAGATTAGAGCTTAGGATTATAATTATCGTCAGGGTTAGGGTTTGTGTCATGGTTAGTATTATAGTTAGGGTTAGGATTTTGGTTGTGGTTGAGATTAGGGCTTAGGATTAGGATTATCATTAGGGTTAGCGTTTACATCATGGAACTTAGTATTAGGGTTCTAGGGGATAAAGGTTTAGCATTAAACCTAGGGATATGGTTTGGGTTAATGTTAAGGTCAAGATTAGGATTAATGTTAAGATTAGAATAATGGTTAGGATTTGGTTTAGGTTTATGATTATGGTTTACCATTTACAATTATATTTTAGCATTTATGATTAGGGTTCAACATTTAGTGAGTATGATTATGGTTAGTGTTGGGGTTTAGGCTTTTGGTTATGGTTATAGTTACATTTAGGATTCAATGCTAAGGTTTAACATTAGGGTTAAGTTTATGGTCAAGGTTAGAATTTCCTTTAGGGTTAGGGTTACAATTATGGTTAGACTTGGGATCAGGGTTAGGCTTTGGATTATGGCTAGGGTTAGGGTTATGATTATTATTACGGTTAATATTTAGGGTTAGATTTAGGAATCAATTATTAGGGTTAGAGTTAGGTTTATGGTTACAATTACGGTTATGATCAAGGTTTAGGGTTAGGGTTAAGATTAGGATTAGGATTAGGGTATAGGATTTAAGGTTAGGATTATGGTTAGGGTAATGACATACATTGTAGATAGTATTAAGGTTAGATTAGGGTTTTGATTATGGTTATGGTATAGGATTCTAGGGTTAGATTTAGAGTTGATATTAGGGTAAGCATTAGGATTATGGTTAGAATGAGGGCTTAGATCATAGTTAGTATTATTCTTAAGGTTAAGGTTTTGATTAGGGTTGGGATTAGGGCTTAGGACTTAAGGTAAGGATTATCGTCAGGGTTAGGGTTTACATCATGGTTAGTATTATGGTTAGGGTTTAGATTTTGATTATGATTGAGATTAGGGCTTAGGATTAAGATTATCATTATGGTTAGGGTTTATATCATGGTTAGTATTAGGGGTAGGGTTAGGATAAAGGTTTAAGTTCATGGCATGGTTTAGGTTATGGTTATTTTGAGGGTTCACGTTAGGATTAGGGTTTAGCATTTAGGTCCACAATTAGGTTTAGGATTATGGTTAAAATGAGGGTTTAGATCATGGTTATTATTATGGTTAGGGTTATGGTATTGATTAGGGTTATGGTTTAGGTTTTAGGATTAGGATTATCATTAGGGTTATGGTTTACATCTTGGTTAATATTAGGGTTAGGGTTAGGATAAAGGTTTATACGCATGACATGGTTAGAGTTATGGTTATATTTAGGATTCATGTTACAATTATAATTTAGTATTTAGGGGTTAGCATTTAGGTCCAGGTTTTAGCATTTATGATGAGAGTTTACCATTTAGGTTTATGGTTTAGTTTAAGATTTAGAATTTAAGGTTTAACATTTAGAATTAGGGTTTAGCAATTAAGTTTAGGATTACAGTTTAGCATTTAGGATCTATGGTATGGTTAAGATTAGGGTTAGGGTTAGGGTTTTTTTAGGATTAGGGTATTATGGTTAGTGACGCAGGGGAGGGATGGAGGATCCAATAATGGATAATCCAAGCCTACACCAGCACTTACAACAACAACATGCACAACAGAATACAACAAGATAATGCTTCAAAACATAATTTCATTCAACATGCCCGGCTGTGAGGCCTTCCGGGTTTCGGCCTTATACAATGAATTACAAAAGTATTTCTACAATCTCCTAGCTAGTCCATCTCTAGAACACATCAGCCATTGATGGAAACACTAAGGAAGATCTAAACTTGAGCTCGCAAGCCTCCAAGCAATCTCCTTGTCTCCAAGCATGCAAACCACTAGCTCTATTATTACAATATCAAACAAACAATCTGATATTCAAGATCTTGTAGGATCCAATTATGATTCTACTCTACTCTTATCTACTACTCTCCCATCATCCTACCCCTGCATCAACCAAGGCTCTCAATATATAGCCAGCTAAGCCACAAGTCAGCCAGTCAGGCATTTAATTACAATATAGGTCCAACCTAAGGAGAGATACCAAAACTAAAGATAGAAATAACAAAACACGATGCAAAGATACATTTAGGTCCACACATGATCCAAGAACATATCGTCAACTACGCTAGCTCCAATTTCCCCACACATAACTGCGCAAGGTGAAATACCACACATTTCATGAGCGAAATTGGCATAAAATTGATGCAAGAGGAAAATGAAGATAACTCCCAGATCCAAATGAATTAGGACGTTTGCTCTTAGGAAAAGATCCAAGAATAGGTCCTCAACACCGCATTAACTTCACAAAGCATGAAACTAACGGCAATAATGACTACAAAACAAACACTAGACAGGTACAGGAAATAGGAAATGTTTTTGGTGATGCAAGATTGCTCAAGACCCAAGATGCTCCTACATCAGACACCCTAGGTAAATAAAAAGAAAATGTTCTCATGAACATCTTAAGGGAATCAAGACAGGTATACCATATTTGTTCTTAACCCATATCTCTTCTTGTCCTTCACTCCATGATGTCTTCACTTTATCCACTGTCATACTCAGCAAAGTACCTTGTCCTGCACTTTTCTCATCTTTCCTATCTACAACTGACAAAAATTGATTCTGACCATCTTTTCCACTGTCGATTACACTAGTACTTCGATGAATCACATCTTCTCTAGACTTACTAACCAATTTGGCACCATCTGCATCTCTCTGTATCACTAGTGCCATCATTTGTTGCACTATCTTTGTCAAAAAGATCATCTGCCTCTTAATCTCTATAAACTCCTCAGCTATATCACTCTCTTTTCCTTTCAAACTTAGCTTACTTTCTTCCATAGGAATAGGTTCATCAACTCTCTACTAATATTTGTCATTGTCACAAGGACAACACCTGACAACTCCACATCCACTAGCCCCAACTTCCTGCAAGGGTAATAACTTATGCCTAGATCCACCATGCATTACCACATATGTATTTGTATGACCATAAAACATAACATGCCTATCAAATTGCCAAGGTCTCCCGAGCAACATATGACAAGCATCCATAGGCAATACATCACATAATATTTCATCATGATAAGATCCAATTTGAAAACTAACCAAGCATTGCTCTTCAATCCTAACCTTAGATACATCTTGTATCCAACTAATCTGATAAGGATTAGGGTGTTTCTTCCTTTCCAAATTCAATTTACTAACCATCTCTTCTGAAACAAAGTTTTTAGAACTGCCACCATCAACTATAATATTACATACCTTATTCTTGCACTTACATCTAGTTCTAAACAAATTCCTTCTTTATATTGGTTCCTTAGCACATGTAGCCAACCTCCTAGTGATAAGAAATTCACCTTTTTCTGCAACATTCTCTATGTCTTCTTTGACAGTTAGTGCAACTCTTTTTCTAGGACATTGAAAAATTCTATGACCCTCTTCACCACACTGAAAACAAGTACCAGTGAACTCATTTCTCTTTCTCCCTCTCCATCCATTATTCTAGTTATTAGTGACTTGACCACTACCAAATCCTTCATCAGTCTTCTTAGGATTCTCTATCACATTACCTCTAGCAATTTTTTCACCAGTCTTACCAACTCGGTTCCTATTATTTTGTCTTCCTTCAAACCTCTTATTCAGCTTCTCCTCACTCTTTAATGTCATCTGATAAGCATCTCTTTTAGTTGTCATCCGAATAGTAAGTAACTCTTCTCGAATACTAGGTCTCAAGCCATAAACATACCTAGCAACCTTCTCTTTATCAACTTCAGAATGACTAGTCCTAATCAGGATTCTGTATAACTCCTCAATATACTCCTACACCAATTTGTTGTTCTGCTTCAAGGCTTGCATCTTCTTAAACATCTCTAACTCATAATCTACCAGAATGAATTGCTTTTTCAACTTGTCAACCATTCAGTTCCATCTAGTGATCTTTTCTTTTCCTCTCCTACTTCTTTCCAATTGAACTTCTCTCCACCAAATATTTGCATGACCCTTCAACTTAGTCTTTGCAAACCGAACTCTATTAGGATCTTCTATTTCTTCATACTCAAAGTACTCATCTATCTCATTAATCCAATCAATCAACTCTTCTGTCCTAAGGCTTCCACTTGACGCAGGGTAGGGATGGAGGATCCAATGATGGATAATCCAAGCCTACACCAGCACTTACAATAACAACATAAACAATGGAATACAACAAGATAATGCTTCAAAACATAATTTCATTCAACATGCCCGACTATGAGGCCTTTCAATTTTTGGCCTTATACAATGAATTACAAAAGTATTTATGCAATCTCCTAGCTAGTTCAGCTCTAGAACACATCAACAACTGATGGAAACACTAAGGCAGATCTAAACTTGAGCTCGCAAGCCTCCAAGCAATCTCCTTATCTCCAAGCATGCAAACCACTAGCTCTACTATTATAATATCAGATAATCAATCTGATCTTCAAGATCTCATAGGATCCAATTATGATTCTACTCTACTCTTATCTACTACTCTCCCATCATCCTACCCCTGCATCAACCAAGGCTCTCAATATATAGCCAGTTAAGCCACAAGTCAACCAGTCAGGCATTTAATTACAATATAGGTCCAGCCTAAGGAGATACCAAAACTAAAGATAGAAATAACAAAACACGATGCAAAGATACATTTAGGTCCACACATGATCCAATAACATATCCCCAATCGCACAAGCTCCAATTTCCCTGCACAGAACCGCACAAGGCGAAATACCATACGTTTCATGAGTGAAACTGGTGGAAAATTGATGCTCGAGGAAAATGAAGATAACTCCCATATCCAAATGAATTAGGGCATGCGCTCTTAGGAGAAGGTCCAAGAATAGGTCCTCAACACTGCATTAACTTCACAAAGCATGAAACTAACGACAATAATGACTACAAAACAAATACCAGATAGGTACATGAAACAAGAAATGTTTTTGGTGATGCAAGATTGCTCAAGACCCGAGATGCTCCTGCATCAGTTAGGGTTAGGGTTAGGATTAGGATTAGGGTTTAATATTTAGGATTATGGTTAAGATTATATTTAGGGAGAGGTTTTAGGGTTAGTTTTAGGATTAGGGTTAAGATTAGGATTAAGGTTAGGATTGGGATTAGGCTTTAGATTAGGATTAGGTTTAGGGTTAGGATTGGGATTATGATTAGGGTCAGGGTTTATATCATGGTTATGATTAGGGCTTAGGGTTTATATCACAGTTAAGATTAGGGTTTGGGTTGGGGGTGTTATTATGGTGAGGGTTAGAAATATGGTTAGAATTCAAATTATGATTAAGGTTAGGACTAAATTAAGGTTCTGATTACACTTTGGTTAGGATTTAGATTAGGCTTTTTTTAAGATTCATATTAGGGTTTGGTTAGGGTGGATATTAGGGTTAGGGTTAAGACTATGGTTATAGTTAGGATAAAATTATGGTTAGGGTTCAATTAGGGATATAGTTGTAGTTTAATTAGCATTGTGGTTGAAGCACAATTAGGGTTAGATTTAAGGTTAGGTTAGGGTTAGCATTCAATTAGAGGGAAATATTTGAGTTATAGTTAGGGTTGAAGCCAATTATACGTAGGTATTGATTATGGTAAGGATTTGATTATGGATAAGGTATGATTTTACTTAGGGTTAGAATTAGAGTTCAATTAGAGCTAGAATTAGGGTTATAATTTAATTGTATTAGGATTAGGGTTAAGTTGAGTGTTAGATTTCAAGGGTCATTTTATTTGGATTTTATATAAGTTGGGATTTAGCTAGGTTCAAAATTAGTGTTATGGTTCAATTTGGTTTAGTATAATGGTTACAATTAAGTTTAGGGCTTAGTTTATTAAGTGACCATATTTTTTAAAGGTTAGTGTTTAATTTGGTTTAGTGTTCGAGTAAAGTCTCAATTTGTTTTAGGGTAATATTTCAAGAGACCTCTTGGCCATTTTTTCTTTCTTCCTTATAGGTCATTAATTCAAAAAATTATCACATATTTAAATTTGAAGTATTTCTCTAGAAAATTTATTGTTTGCACAATGATAGAGATATATTTTCCCCTTTCTATGCTAATCATATTATCTTAATTAATTAAATAATAGAAACATCATAAAACTGATAATTGAATGTGAAGACAACAAATAGATAGAAATAATATTTTTCTAATATGGTCCCTTAAATCCCAGACTTTCTCATCTTTTTTCATAATCTTGGTTATAATTTAATTGTATTAGGATTAGGGTTAATTTGAGCGTTAGATTTCAAAGGTCATTTAATTTGGATTTTATATAAGTTAGGATTTAGCTAGGTTTAAAATTAGGGTTATACTTCAATTTCATTTAGTATAATGGTTAGGGTTAAGTTCAGGGCTTGATTTATCAAGTGACCATATTTTTTTAATCTTAGTTAGGGTTAGGTTCATCTTGGGTTTTAATGTGTAATATGATATAGAGTTAAGGTTGGGATATAATCTAGTTTTTCAAGGTTTTATGTTTCTATTTATTTAACAGGTTTCTCCTCAACTAAGATTTTAGGTATAAAGTTTAATTTGACTTAAAATTTAATTAAGATAAGGGTTAAGATTGTAATTTTTTTTAAAGGTTAGTGTTTAATTTGGTCTAGTGTTGGATTAAAGTCTCAATTTGGTTTAGGGTAATATTTCAAGAGACCTCTTGGTCATTTTTTCCTTTCTTCCTTATAGGTCATTAATTCAAAAAATTATCACATATTTAAATTTGAAGTATTCTCTAGAAAATTTATTTTTGCACAATGATAGAGATATATTTCCCCGTTTCTATGCTAATCAAATTATTTTAATTAATTAAATAATAGATACATCATAAAACTGATAATTGAATGTGAATACAACAAATAGATAGAAATAATATTTTTCTAATATGGTCCCTTAAATCTTGGACTTTCTCGTCTTTCTTTATAATCTTTATGACAACATATAGAATTCAATCATATCCATTAGATTGAATTTATTTCACCCCCTGGTCTGACAATTTTATTTTTACAATGATCACCTCAACCTAGTTTATTGGTCACATTAAAATTTCCAAGCTCTCCACTGATTCAAAAATATGGCCTCCAATGACATGCAATGATTGCAAGATTTGCATAAAATAGATTTGTTGAAAATGTCATTGACAAATTTTAAACCAAATTCTTTGGCATCATTCTCCCTACTTCTAGCAGGATGTTTTGCACATTATAGAATAATTGTGAAATCGTAGACATAGCAGCTGAAGATGATTTACAAACTTTAAAGCTAATGCAAGCAAGCGTAAAGCCTTACTCAACAACCTTTGTCAACATCCTCCTTGCATTTTCTAAATGCAAGCATGCAACCCCTTCTTCTCTCGGTGATCCAAAGAAATGAATTATAGATTAAAACTAATTATCAAATTTAATAAATTAAATAATATGCCAACATAGCCCTCCATATTTTTCATCAAATATTCAAAACCAAATATAATAGTAAAATTAAATGTTAAATATAAAAACTATATAAACTAAAGTATTAAAACTAAAGCTTAAAGATTTTCTAATTTTAAATAAGGAAGAAGAAGAAAATTTCATCATTTTAAACCATTGCAAATGAATAATCTAAATAATATAAATCTAAAGCAATATGGCAGCATTTCCCTCCATATTTAAATTTAAATCTAAATATTAGATAAAATAATGATCAAAATCTAAATCTAAATCTAACTCTAAAAGTAAAACTAAATCTAAATCTTAAAGATTTTTCAATTTTAATTAAGGAAGAAGAAACATTTTTCACCATTCTAAATGAATAATCTAAATAATCTAAATCTAAACCAATCTGGCGGCATTGCCCTCCATAATTAAATTTGAATCTAAATATTAAAACTAAATATTAAATGAAATAATGATCAAAATCAAAATCTAAGAGAAATATAAATCTAAATCTAACTAAAAATAAAACTAAATCTAAATGTAAAACTAAAACTAAATTGAAGTCTAATACTTAATCTAATTATAAAACTAAAACTACATAAAAAAATATTAAATACAAAATAAAAATATCACCTTTATATTTGGTTGGTTGTTTTCTCTTGAAATGGGCTTCCTACAAATGAAATGAGGAGACACTATTTTATAATTAGAGAGTGTCTCTTCATGTTCCCCAAAAGGGGCCTTTTCTAATTCCTTTGCCTCTTCAAATTCTACAAAAAAACATAAAAAACTCCAAAAATTTAAAAATTTTAACTTAAGTCTTCATCCATGTGGAGCCCCTATTTTTCCAGGTCATATTATTTTGGGCCCCATTATTTTGGCCTTGTCATTTGGCTTCCTATTATTTTGGCCAGCTATTATTTTTTTCCTTGGCATTAGAATTTATGATTTATTTAAATTTATATTTTTGTAACTTATTTATTTAATTTAATAGCTTTTATTTTTTTCTATTGAAAATATAGAGTCAACTGAATACAACTGAAGGTTACAACCAGAATAGGCTGGTTGTCAAAACTTTACATCAAAGAATCAAGTTCAACAGTTATAAGAGGCTAAATACAAAAATTACATCGGAGACAAAATTGCTACAAAGATATGCTAACAAGAGACTGTCAACATATCATGTGCTTTCCAAGAAGGACCTATCAGTCCCACCCTTTTTCCTATCCATGTTCTTCACTGTGGCTTGAACTGTGTTCATAGGTTCTCTAATGCTCTTCATTGTTGGCTTCAATTTCACCTTCAACATAATTATCAGTGCCCTCCCTTCTGTCTCTGTCAATGTTGTCTTGTGGCAACATGGTGACTTGCAAAATGAGACTTGCAGAGTTACTGACAAATTGGTCTTCATATCTTTGAGCTCCTATGTGTGTTGGCTTAGGAGCATTAACAGATTGGATGTCTTTAGCAAACAGTATTGTGGCCCCTTCCTTAACCAAGGTCTGTAATCTTTCTCTTGAGATCTGGATAGTACCAGTGACCTGAGACATAATAGTAAAATATGTGAGTTTAGAGTTAAACTCAGTAAGGTCCCTTCTCTTAGTCTGGAAGATGTCTTCATTCCTCTATTTCCAAATAAACCAAAGAACTTCAGTAGTAAATGTAGTCTAGAAGTCATTGAGTTTGCTATCAAAGTTCTCCACATATCCAACCAAGATCTCATGCCAAGACAGGCTCAAATCAACATTTCTCAAAATATTATTATCAAAAAAAGAAGACCAAACATTAACAGCCCACTAACACTCAAAGAACAGGTGCACATAAGACTCAGTACAGTTACAAACAGAGCACGAGATGGTATTTTTTGACCCTTGAGACACATAGTGACCAATAGCATGCTTTTTCAATAGAAAAATCCACTTAAAACAAACTTTTTTGGGCTCAACACGAGAATGCCATAACAGTTCAAAGATTAAATGCCACTGATTACTAGACCAATTCAAGCCCCAGGCTTGGTTAATTTCATTGAAGATGTTATTGTTGTCATTCAGCATATTATAAATTTGTTTGCAAGAGAAGTTCCCAATAGTGTTACCATCTTTCCACTTAATATAAGTAGGATTTTGCCAAGAGACAATGCATTTTCCCAGGAACCAGTTACCCACAACCTTAGTGATAAGGGTGTAAGTTTTTTTCTGAGATAAAGGAATGTCAAATTTATTGATAAGCTCTGCCCATGATGAAAGTCTGTTATCCACAATAATGTCACTGATGAGGGATATGCCTTTTTTGTTCCAACTCCTTGCTGAACAACACTGAGTGAGGGCAAGGGGTTTATCATTCAGGTATATCCCCCACCAAATGGGTCTATCAAGGATAGAAAAGCATGGGTTTCTCCCTACAACACTTTTGGAGCATAGGAGTGGCTTAATGTCTTTCCATGCCTTCCACAAAGTAGAGAACACCTTGGATCCAAAGACTTTTACATCAAAATCTCCTAGGAGGATGTCAAGAAATGGGATATTACTCCAAGATTTACCTTTTTTAATTGAAGATCTGATAATATTATTTCTAATTAAGACTTTCCAAAGCTCATTACCAAAAATAGCTTTAATTATCCACTTGGAAGTTAAGGTTCTACCTTGCTTTTTGAGATCCTTAATTCCAAAGCCTCCCTACATTCTTGGGGTAGAACACCACTCCCACTTGAAATTATGTCTCTTCCTATTCCCAATACCATCTGACCATAGAACATCCCTTAGAATCTTCTCCAGTTTGTTTGTTTGGGAGTTGGTAAACAACCAAGTTAAGGCATAATATATTGCATGAGATGATAAAACTTTTTGGACTATCTGTAATCTTCCTACTAGAGATAGCATATGTGTTTGCCATTTTAAGTGCTTCTTCTCTACTTTCTTAAAGATCTAATTCCACATTTCATTTAGTGAAGGGTCAAGAGCAAATGGAATTCTCAAATATCTGACAATAACATTAGGACTCGACCATTGCCATCCTTTATCACCAAGCCAAGGGGGAGGGGTGTTGTCCCATCCAAGAACAATAGACTTATGAGGGGCTACCTTAGCACTAGATGCTTTACAAAATAACTGAATCCTGCAAACCACTCTATCAAAATTCTATTCTGAGAGTTCAACAAAGAGAGTTGTATCATCTGCAAATTGTTCAATGAGAAGGTCTTCATTATTTGGAAGAGAAAGACCTTTAATAGGGGGACCAAACTTAGTAGCTTTAAGGATGTAGGTCATAGCATCTACAGCAATCACATACAGGGCAGGGGCTAATGGGCAACCCTATCTAATAGATCTACCCAAGGGGATAGATTCAAATAATTCTCCATTAATCTCAATGCTAGTATTAGAATCTTTAAACAAAATCTTTACCCATTTACAAAAATACTCAGGGAAGCCAAACCACTTAAGCATAGCAATAACAAAGTGCCATTCAATTCTATCATAGGCCTTCTCAAAATCTAGAAGGATCATAGCCACATTTTGCTTGTCAACCTTTGCCTAGTGCATTACTTCCCAACTAGTTATAAGATTTTCAATAATAAATCTCCCTTTGATGAAGCCAATCTGAGTCACTAAGATAATTTCATTTAGAACCTTAGCAATTCTATTAGCTAGAAATTTAGCAATGACTTTATAGGATATGTTCAAAAGAGTGATTGGCCTCCAATTTCTTACCTGAGTTTTATCACCTTCTTTAGGGAGAAGTTTAATTAAACCTCTCTTAATCTTATCACCCAAGGTCCCATTATCAAAAGCAAATATGTAAAGATCAGAAAGTTCAATAGAGACCCATTCCTTATTGATTTTGTACAGACATCAATACTGGGGGATTTACCATTAGCCAGAGAAGTTATGGCTTCTTCAATTTCTTGGATGGATATCTTTTTCCCCAACATGTCACCTTTCTTTTTACTAATTTTTTAAGGAATGATACTTATGCATTGATCCATACATAATTGATTGCCATCATTATGTTCAGAGGTGAACAGATTCTTGTAGAAATCCACAAAGACCGACATGATCTCTTGATTATTGGTGTTGATTCCTTCCTCTGTCTGAATGCCCTTAATTTCTTCCCTACTATGTTTGGCTTTGATGATGTTAAAGAAATATTTTGAACCCCTATCACCCTCCTTGATCCATTTGGCTTTAGCTCTCACCTTCTTACCTTGAATCTTGTATTGCTGGATAGTTCTAAGTTTCCCTTTAATATCAATAAGTTTTCTCTCAATGTCCACATCATTTCCTTTATTCTAAATCTCTATCTTAGTTTCTAACAGGTTGGAGTTTAGGGTTCTTTCTTCATGGTTCATGTCCTTAGCTTCTTTAGTACCAATAGTTTGGAATATTTTCCTCCATGATTCAACTATTTGTTCCCATTTCTCAATAGGCGAGGAGCTTGCAGATCTAAACTTAGACAGAACAGTGACCATCAGGAGGGCATCCAAATTGTCTTAATTATTGAAAAGAGAAATGTTAAGCTTAAACAATGGTCTTTTGGTGTAGTTTAAGGCCTGATTTCCATTATCTTTGAGATGGATACAAAGAATGATGGGGGAGTGGTCTAACATGGTACCCAAAACAACACTAATAGGATAGTGTCCTATTTTGTGCATTATTCTCACATCATGTTTATTAATATAAACCCTGTCAAGTCTGCAGTAAATTCTAGCTTTACTAGCTTGGTTGTTACACTAAGTGAACCACACTCCTTCATGGCTACCTTTGAGTCTAGCCATTGGATCATTAATGGAAAATATCCTCTTGAATCTTGTCCAGAAGAAATGTTCATTACCTTTCCATTCAAATTTTCCTCCTCCTATTTTATCCTTAGGGTATTCTATCATATTGAAATCTCCAACAAAGGTCCATATTGCCTTGGGGAGGTTGGTTGAAAGCCATTCCCATAGCTTGGATCTTTCCCTATAACCATTTGAGGCATATATGTTACAAACCCCTAACATATAATCTTCATGTTTGAGGGTGACCCACAATGCCCTATTACAAGGTGACATCCCATTATATGCAATTTTCTCATTCCATGAGGAGTTAATCAAGATTTCTACACCCCATTTTCCTCTATCATGGTTTGAATAAAAATATTTAGAGTTACCCCATATGAATTTCAAAACATTAAAGCCTGGTATCCAATAGTTTTAATTTTTTGTAAATAAACAATGTCCTTTCATTTTAGACTATTACACCATCGTCTGGCAATGTACTTCCTATCTGACATTTCCAACCCTCTAACATTCCAGCTATGAATTTGTATCTTCATCATTAACATTTAGGGGGGAGTGATCTTGCATAATCTGGAGAAACAATCTGGAATATCATTCCCCTTAGTCTTATTAGCTCTTTCTTTATTTAGGTTTTCCTTTTCTTTTTCTTGGCTAGGACTTATGTGAATCCTTCACTATTAGGACCCCCCTCCTCCATGATTTCGGTCTCTACTGGTGTCTCACTGCTCTGTGGTGAAGGAGTGGCTAAGGGGGATACATTCCTATGTTCTAGAGGTGATGTAGGGATTGGATCAGAATTAACCTCCTTGGCACCAACTTTGATTTTTTCTAAAGCAATCTATTGTGCATTCTTCTTACCACTATTACCATTGGCCTCTTTCTCCCTAGGCACCAGAATGTATTGAGGAGTCACAGGATTCTTATTATTCAGGACTGGGTTAGCCGCAGGTCTAACTTCAAAATCCCCTTCAAACAGAGGGTTATTCAATGTTACAAAGCCATCAGCTTGTGTGTCAACTGTACTAGAAATAGGGATAGGGTTTCAACTGCTCCCATCAGGATTGGCTGCATGGAAGTCCTTAGAGATATTATTAAGCATAGGGCACTCTTTTTTACTATGTCCATTTAATTTACAGTGGAAGCATGCTCCAATGTCCTCTAATCTAATAACTTTCCAAACATATGCATCACCTTCAAACTTCACATATATATTATCCGGAAAGGAAACTCCAAGGGTCAGGGCCAAAAGGACACGGGCATTAAGATGGGCAGGGTGATTTTGGTTTCTTCAATTTGTAGGATGGACCCAAGGGGTTTCAAAATGTGGGGCAAAAAGGGCCAGAATTCAGGTTGAACCCCTAAGATTTCCACCCAAAATGGCAAAGCCTGCGAAACTACATCATCAAGTTTGCCTTTAGAGGACCATGGGAGGGCTCTAAACATGGTTTGGCCAACATTCTAGAAGCTTTTGCTCAATACTTTCTCCTGCATCGCATGGTTCTTAAAAAAAACTACAAGTACACCTTTCTTAATCATCCTACTGAAATTAACAACAATGCCAAGTTTCTTGCCGCATACATTATTTATCCAATCATCAATAAATCTTTGTGCAGGAAGAAACTTCACATCCATACACACAAAAAACACAGCAATATTCTTAAGCCTAGATTGCTCATCCTTGATAGCATTCACCATATCTATAATAGGAGCTAGGGAAAGAGTACTACCAGCAAGGTTGGGGACCTTACCTTCTCCTCTAAGGGTGTCACCGGAACTACCTATCCTAATAAAGGATCCTTGTCTATCTCTATTTGGGTTTCTTCCTCAGAGAGTGACATCCTCCTCCACAACAATGCTCTCAAAACAAGTAGTGTCAGGGCATTTAGCAGTAGAACCTTTGGCCACAACTACTTTAAACGAAGGCTTAAATCCTCCCGCACCACAAATATCACTAACACCATCATTCCCTATCATGGAGGCATTCGACCTCTCCTGGCTATTATGAGGGGCGTCCTTCCTTTGATTTCCAGTGACATCATCCATGAAATTAACCTCGCCAACTACCTGAATGACTGAGACCTAAGCAACAAAAACCTAAGAACATACATCATGCACAAGAGCCCAAAAACAAAGGAAAGACAAGGGAAAACAAACCAAAAACAAAGGAAAAAAGGGCTAAATTAAAAGCAGGCAAAACCACGCTCGCCAACCACCAAGACTGACACAAGGCAAGGACAAGACTGCCCGCACGAGGAGCGCTCGCAGATGGGACATGCAGCAATTAGGAGAAAAGGTTCCCACTTGCAAAGTGCTCGAAAAAAAATCCACCAAAGGTTTATAAAAAAAATGGAATAATTCTTAATAGCTTTTATTGTAGAAATTAAATCTTAAATATAAAAACTATATAAAAATAAAGTATTAAAACTAAATCTTAAAGATTTTCCAATTTTAAACAAGGAAGAATAAAGAGTTTTCACCATTTTAAACCATTGCAAATGAATAATCTAAATAATATAAATCTAAAGCAATATGGTGACATTGCCCTCCGTATTTAAATTTAAATCTAAATATTAAATGAAATATAAATCTAAATCTAACTCTAAAACTAAAACTAAATTTAAATCTTAAAGTATTGAAACTAAATCTTAAAGATTTTCCAATTTTAATTAAGGAAGAAGAAAGTTTTTTCACCATTTTAAACCATTCTAAATGAATAATGTAAATAATCTAAATCTAAACCAATATGACAGCATTGCCCTCCATATTTAAAATTAATTCTAAATATTAAAACTAAATATTAAATGAAATAATGATCAAAATCTAAAAAAATAAATAAATTTAAATTTAAATCTAACTAAAACTAAAATCAACTCTAAATCTAATTCTAAATCTAAATCTAAAACTAAAACTAAAATTAAATTTAAATCTAAAACTAAAACTATATAAAAAACAAATTATTAAATACAAAATAAAAATATCACCTTGATATTTGGTTGGTTGCTTTCTCTTGAAATGAGCTTCCTACAAATGAAATGAGGAGACACACTTTTATAATCTGAGAGGATCTCTTCATATTCCTCAAAAAGTGCATTTTCCAATTCCTTTGCCTCTCCAAATTCCACAAAAAAACATAAAACACCCTAATTTTTTTTAATTTTTCAACTTATTCATCCATTTGGCACCCCTATTTTTTTGGGCCCTATTATTTCGGCCTTGCCATTTGTCTTCCTATTATTTTTACCTTGCCATTTGTCTTCCTATTATTATTGACAAGGAATCTTTTATGGCATATTCCTGTGTTGGTATTGTCATTTGTGCTCCCATTGTATAGGTATGCCTCTCGGCGAAATTATTTTTAAATTAAAATTTTCAAAGCAACAAACTTATTGTTTATGATTATCATTTATCTTTTATATAAATTATATGGATAGTTTGTCAATTCTATTCATGATTTGAATGACATCAACAATAAATAACCTACTTAACTCAGTGGTTAGAGTATCACTTTCATACGGCGAGACTCATTGGTTCAAATCCAATAGTAGGTAAAACTTATTTGCTGCGATTTATTACTCAATCGCAACAAATAAGTTTTACTCTATTTTGAAAAAAAAATCTTTCCATTTGAATAATGATAATGAATCCATTTTAAATCATTATCGAAGTTGAACTTTACAAATAATTTGCTAAGCCTAAGAGCACTAGTAAAAGCGATGTTGAGACCCTAGCTGAAGAAGAAGACAAAGGGCTGATGGAGAAGCTTGAACTAAAAATCAATGATGTTGTCAATTTCCTCATGCAGACTACCTCTAGTCAAATCCAGAGCATTGAAGATACCCTCAGCAAAATTATGAAGCAGAACTTTGAGGGCATGAAGGTGACTACTAACAACCTGCGGGCTCTTCTCTCCTTGTTGGAAGGGAACACTAGTCCCATTGTTGTTGAAGAAGAAGTTGATAAAGGCACTAGCTTTGTTGGACCTAGAACTCGTACTAGAGAAAGCATGAAAAAGAAGAAATCTGGCAACTCAAAGGAAATCATGGCTCTTCGGGACTCCATCCAGCAATTCGATTTGCTGAAGGAAGACACATCAAAGTTTATGGAAAAAATGTCTTAAAGCTGTGTTGTTTCTAGTCTTCATGCATTTTTTATCTGTTTGTCTATTTTTTGTTGGTTGGTTGTGTTGGGGGGGGGGGGGGGGGGTTTCTAATGCTTTCCTCCTTTTCCCCCAGCAGTCTCTTTTTTCTTTGTGCTTATTCTTCCTATCTTTCATCCTAATGTAAAGGGTTACGGTTCCCTTCAAAAACTGTTGTAACCTTAATCGAAAATAATAAAAGCATTTGATTTAATGACAAAGTTATATTTTATACATGTAGATGGTGCTTCAAATCTTCTAGAATACAAAGAAAAAACTTTTGAATGACTTTTCTTACATTAATGAAATTTAGACATTAAATATGAACAAATAAAAATTAATATTATCTTAGATAAAACTTTATTTGCTAATATTATCAAGACGTTGAAACATTGAATATGTTTTTGATTAAAATATGTAGCCAGACAAGGGGGTTGACCCTTGCAAAGCCACATGCATGGGGCTGTCAAGAGACAAATAGTACAAACAACAGAGCGGGTGTGTACTAGAAAAGGCCACTAATGACACATAGTCAGTAGAGAAACCTTGGATAAGGACTATAAAGTGAGAACAAGGCCTTAGAAGGAAGAACAATATAGATCATATAAGACCCCCAACAAGACTCGACCAACAATCCATCAATAGAAACATTCCCAATCCCCTTGATAAGAGAAAGGTTGTCAAAAATCTTCTTGTGAATAATAGCAACACCTTGATTGCAAATCTGTCCATGAGCTACAACATCCCTTTCCACCTCAAGAGTAAAGGGACCCACCTCAATAAGAGTAGCTAAGAGAAAGACCAACAAAATAAGGTCAAAACTAGTATACCACCATCCATCAAAATAATCATAGAAAGGAGCCCAAATGGAATTGTAAACCTCTTTACTCATGAAGAAAGTCTGTGCCTCAATAGGAGACTCATCCATCTCCAACTTTGCAGAGAAATTATCCACCTCAATAGGAGATTGTTCCACCTCCATAGGAACCATGAAAGAAGAAGAAAATAGTGAATATAAAGCCCACATCGTAGATAACAACACAATTTCCACAACCTTGGGATTAGGAAGAGCCCCCCAACCAACTACAAACTTAAACCAAAAACAAAAAAATAGAGTGGGCCCTTGAAAATTATCAGCATCCACCTAGTCATATGAGAGAGAAACCATTGTCTAGACCAAATAGAAAGGACATTCCAACACAAATAAAAAAGAAACTAAAAGTGAAGGCCACTTCCATCACAACAAAGTGAGTAACTCAGGCTACAAGAAGCCTATCAAACGAATTAACTCTCTACGTTGAAGAGCCAACACCTTCCTAAAAAAAACACAGATGAGACCATCAATCTAGGCACCATCCCTCCCAGCTTCAACAATCTTTGGAATCACATTTCCATTCTTGACATGAGCACTTGTATTTTCCTCATCAACAAAAGGGGGAATGACATCCTTTGCTAGAATCCAAACAACTTCTCTATCACGAAAAATAAAGAAAAGGGTATTCAAAAATCTTTGAACACCCAACCTTCCACCCATAATATTTTCTCCCTCAACTTGCAAAGCTTATAGTGAAAGGGAGAGTAACTCCTTCCAACCAACAAGCAAATCATGTCCATATCACCAAGGATTCTCAATGGAGTAGAAACCTTCACACTCAACCCATGCAAACAAACTCTCACCAAAGTAGCACCAAGGTAGACAAACACCTCCCCCATCACCACCAAAATATTTAACAAGGAAGCTACTCGTAAGAGAAGAATAGCGATATAGCCATTCAATAGGGACATAGTCACAATGACCTATCTGTGAGGATCCATAGTCACCATTGTCTATTTGTACCCACTACCAATAATGAAAGGACTGGTTGTAGCAGACAACACAGACTAAGAACTTAGGTTGCACAATAATCCAAACAAACTTCCAAAGACAACCAATGCAACACACAAGTCCAAAGCACTGATAAATCCAACAAGAGGAGACGTGTCAAACTCTAGGATCAAACATATTTTATTATCATAAAAGCACCAAAACCACTATTATTGATAATATCTCATAGTGGGCCAAAAGATTACCCCATCAAAATCTAGCAGAGAGATTTGCATAAATAGAGGAGGTGACAAGCACTCGTAGCAGACCGCAGAGGAACCATACAACACTGAGAACACAATTGAGATGGTAACCACACAAACCCTAAATCTTTTGCAACATGTTGCAAGGGAGTCATGAGCCATACCTTGACCATAGTAAACACATGAAATAGAGAGCACATCATTAAATATGTTTAATGTCTCTTGTTTTTGTATTTAGGAATGTGTTAAATGTAACAAGTGTTTTTTTAGAAATCTTTTAAATGTAATAGGTGTCTCTAGATGAGTTTGTGTATAACAATTTATATATTTGTATTTCTATATTTTAATAATAATATTTTTATTTTTTATATTAATGTGTAGCAAAACAAGGGTGTTGTCCCTTACAAAACCACAACCCAAAGTCATAAAAAACTAATAGCACACTAAGAACATATCAACATCAAAAACTACTACCAAAGAAAGACAACACAATATAAGCAATAATTAACATCATATAGTCTATTAGCATATTCACAACAAGGTTTCATAGCACATTGTACATAACCAAACTGTTCACCTTGATACCTAAAACTATAAGAGAAATATTAAGACCTAAAAAACTAAGAATTAAAGAGAAGTTCGAGATATAATCAAAGCTCAGTTTTCCATAAAACTTCAAAAGGAAAAAAAATGTTGTAAAGCCCCCATCAGTTGAAAGTACTAGAAACAAGATCTAACAAAGGACAATTATGCATGGCCCATAGATTTTGTCACACCCCAATAGGTAGAGCACCTAACTCAAATAATTTGTAAGGAATTTAAAGTCCTTGTAGTTCCCTTTATTTTTTGTGTCCTTTTTTAGCACCTTATGTTGCATTAGACATAGGGAAATTATAGAACTATGCATAACCCAGAGGATAAACCTTGAAATAAATATCATTTTCCTTTCCATGTCAAGGATCTTAGTTCTTGATTCGTCATCTTTATCTTGGCCAATTCAATGTGAGTGTTGTAGAAATCAGTGCAAAGGGGTCTACCAGTATCCACGTTGACATTCTCATCCTTCTACTTCATACTTCTGATAAGATCAATCGACTCAATTTTTTTGTTGCCATAAATGTGAGTGGAGTTGTAGTTGTTGATTCCTTGGAGTTAAAAAAATCTTAGTTTCCCCTCCATCTCCATCCACCACCTTCTCTTGCTGATATTTTTTAATTTTCCTACTCCCTTGCTCCTCATCATACTCCTTAGAGTCATAGTCAACAAATAGAGATTTTTCCTTTATCAATCCAATGGGTTGCCAATTTATTGGAGATTCAAGGGTTGCTCTTCTCTTATCCACCCTTATCTTCCTCCTCACTATACACCTCCTGAATAGATGATTTGGCCTTCTTATTAGGGGGATTCCCCTTTCTTTTACTAACAACTAGGGGTTTGGAAGATTTACTTTCCAATCCAAAAGGTTCTCTAACAATAGCAACATGATTAGGAGTTTAGGGGGTCCTCGACCTAGAAACAATTTGAAGGGATCCAAGGTGGCAGATACACTTCTTCTTGCTCAAGCTAGGGACATCAATAATGTTAGTAGGTGGGGGGTAGTATGAATTAGGGGCCTCAAAAATAACAATGGGTTTGGGAGGCCAACGATCCAAGTGAAAGGTATACAACCTATAAATCAAGGTCTGGTGAACTAAGAATTTAGGAAAAGGATTGCCAAAAAATCCCACCTTAATAATAAAACTATAAAATCAAGCACAATTAAAGAAACTTGTCATAAAATCCCAATGGTTAAAAAGGAAAATTAAGCCTTGTGTGTCATCTTGGGTATAATTATTAAATCATCTTCCCAAAAGGCACGACTCATGTAGACTACAATTTCCCACATACAAAGGTATTTTCATCCCAATGTACAATAAATACACACCTTTACAGGACAAAAAAATAAGTGAGTAAGCAGGTGCATGTCATCATCAAATGATGTCATCTCATCCTTATAGGACCCACACCAAGGTTCATGTGGTTCCCATAGTACTTCCCATGCCACATAGGTAGCTTATTATTAGTAAACATGATTTTACCAACCCTTCTCTTGGCTAATCCACATCCCAACCCCTCCACATCACCCAACAATTCAAATTCAAACTTTCATCTAATTTTTCCCTCTTCAAACAATTAAAATTAAAGCCCCAACAAAGCCATATCCAACACATGGTTGTACACAACATAATTCCCAAGGACCTAAAAAAAGAGTCACCCTTTAGTAATTGGGAATAAAGCTTTGTCCTCCTAGTAGATTTTGAATGTTGACTAGGAGGGAATCCATATTGCTCTAGAATCTCATCTCTTTTGTACAAAAACCAAGTGTAGTCATGGCATTAGAAACAATATTGGCTTCCCTAAAAATATGATTAATATCATAAAGATACAGTCCTATGAGGAGCTTGTGGATGTCACCCACAATTCCATCAATAGACTAATTGACTTGGGATATGCCTTTAACAATTGTAACATACAAAATGGTGAGTAACCCAATAGGATAGGTCACTCAACAAAATGGAGGGGGTGAGGGATTTTTGTATGTTATATTCAAGAAGAGACCAAAACCTTGAAACAAAGGAAACTCGATCAACATAAGATAGGGTGCCAATTCATGATCTTCTCAATGTGTGTGGTCTTAGGTTTTGTTCTTCATTTCCCTAAGAGAAGGAGTCATAAATAATATGCAATATAATTTATGAAAGTAATTGATATAAAATGACAGAGGGAAATATACTCACCTTGAGGGCTAGTAGAAAACACAAGTTCAGATCTGAAAATGAGATATCAAATGGTATCAAGAAATGAAATTGAGTTGGATTTGAAACCCAAGAACCAGAAACTGCAAACTATGAAATTATGGTGGTCTCAATAATAGGTTGACTTCCTTGGTATAGGTTGACTTTGGGTATAGGTCAACCTCAACCTATACCTAAGAGGTAGAAAATTGCAAATCTTTGATATGTGTGCCGAGAATTGCAACTCCAGGTATACCAAATCCGATCTTGAAAATTTGAAAGTTTGTGAATCTATTCCTACACACAAGAAAAGAGGAATTTGTTGATGGGGAGGGGCTTGCCTCGTTCAAGCCCTAGTTTAGGAATTAACCTTGAATTGAAATAAAGTAAATTCTAGCATGTAGTAAATATTAGATCTAACAATGGAACATATCATACTATGTTGACGTAATTGAACTAAGTATGTGATCAAGTACTTTGATGCAATAGCTTTGACTCAACACAAAAACCAAAAGGAAATCATGTAAGACAAAAAATCATGTAGTGAATGCTTGTAATTCACCTCAATATGAGATTGAAAAAGAAGAAGACTTGAATGAATGTAGATCTCCTCCTTTGATGGCAAATTGCTTTGTCTCCAGTGAATAAAGAAGCTAGATCTATGGAAGAAAATGCATGAACACTTGATGAATAAATGCCTTCAAATGAATGTTTTCTTGCTTATTTGAACTCCTTGAATGCACCTTGGACTTGAAAGCTTACAAAAGGTTGTAAATAGCTTGCACAATTTTGGTCTTGCAATTCATCTTCATGTGTGTAGATGATCAAATGAAGGGAAAATGCCTCATTTTATAGCAATTCTGGGGTTCAAATTCATGAAGGCTGACAAAGGAAAGCGGGAAAGGAAAATACCCTACATTGGGCCTGGGAACCAATCAAAATTTAGAACCCAGGGTATAGGTCGAGGTCAACCTATACTTTAATATCCTGAGAGTTATTGAGGGTGTTGGGTGAAATATGGTGAAATGTGTGGGGAAAAGTGGGAAATCAAGCATAAATGCATTTATTTTCTAAGAGACCACTAAAATAAGGCCTAATAGGTCCTTGAGCTTCCAAATTAATGGGTGCTAACTTTTAGGACAATACAACAACATCAATAATGAGTTTGGAATCATTCTCTATATATAACACCTTAACTCCTATTAAGAGAACAATTATAAGGCTCCAAAGGAGGCCCATTCCTTCATCTTGAGTGTTTGTATAATTTTGAAGTTTACCACTGAATTCTTCCACCATCTCTCTAGATTTTGTTCTAATCACACCCCCTATAACAACACCACCTTGGGTTTATCTTGCAACACTATTAAAATTTAGTTTAAACCACCTTGGCCTAGGAGGAGACCATTTGGTGCTCCTCCTTATCCTCTTTGAGTTATCAAATCTTGCATAGGGGTCAACAAGGCCCCAATTATTTGCAATTCTATTGTTAATTTGTGGTGGAGGAAAATAAGGGCAAGACCAAGTAGAAACTCCATGGTTATCCATAAGAATTATATAAAAGACTCAAAAGACTTCTTCAATCAGACTCTTCACTCTATGAAGGCTTCTATGATTTATTTCCTTCTATATGAACCAACTAAGATGAGGAGGAATCTACATCCAAAGTTTTCTAATAAAGGGGGTTATGGGAAGAACTTATCTAATTAAAAATGATATTTTGGACCCCACTATTCATAGCCTAATCTATTTGGAACTTATGCAACACCATATTCCATAGAGCTTGCATATATGTACAATGAATTATAAGGTGGGAGACATTATACTCTTCATGCTTGCAAAACACATGACAATTGGGTAAGTGGAATCCATGTTTAATAAGATTATCTTGTGTGAGAATTTATTATGCATAACTGACCACCAGAAAAAATTAAGTTTTAGGAGAAACTTTAGGAATTCCAAAAAAAATACAAATATTAGTATCATTACCTTCTCTCAAAAGTAGATGGTAAGCAATTCTTACAGTGAATTCTCCTTTTGAGTTCCTACTCCAAACATATTTATCTACCCTTTGGAATAAGAGGGTTTTGAGTGTATTGTAAAAACTTTTACAATTCCCCTAAGACCTATAAAAGTTTTTGTTGATTAGGACAATAAAGTGAGATATTCTTGTAGGATTTGGATTGTAAAAAGTAGGTCACCACATGTTTTCCAAAAAAATGCTTAGCAGTCCCACAAATATCCCTAAACATTTGATGTAATATTAAAGGTTTATCCCCCACCCAAATTTCCTCCCAAAACTTAATAGTTTGACCATTACCAATTTTCCATTTTAGCCCATACTAGACTATATTCTTGCATTTAAGAATGTTATTCCAAGTCCTAGACCCACTAGGGAATCCTTGAGCGGTAATAACATAATAAAATCTCTCATTGTTGAGATATTTGGTGGTCATAATATCACACCAGTTAGAATTATGAAAAGAAAATTTCCAACCATCTTTTTCCATAAGGGCTCTATTCAATAAAGAGATTTTTCTAATTCCCAATCCTCCCATATTCTTTGGTTGAAAAACCTTATCCCAACTAACAAGAGCCATTCTCTTTTTTTCTTCTATTCCTAACCATAAGAAGGTTTTCTAAATTCTTTCCAGGTTCTGAGCCATATAGCTTGAGATCTTGAATAGTGAGAGGAAGTAGACTAGGATTCCTTGTAGGATACTAACAACAGTTGTATTTTCCTTGCACTACTAATAAGTTTACCTCTCCATCCCACAAAATTATGTTAAATTCTATCTAAACTTGACCCCCAAAAGGTACTAGACATCTCTTTTACTATAAAAGGCAATCAGAAATAGGTTCCAGGTAAAGTAGCACACTCAAAGCCTTGGATAACATTGATTTTATTTTGGACTATATGTGGTGTTAAAGAAATAGATGCAACTCTTATCAAAATTAGCATGTTGGCTTGAGATTTTAGCATATTGATTAAAAAATCATTTTCATTCTCTATCTTCAACCAATGAAGTTGTGCCAAAAAGATGGTGTCACCCATAAATTGTTGTAAACAACTAAAGGAAAAGAAGAGGCAAGTTTAATCCCTTTGATTTTGCCCCTTCCACCAGTTATAATTTATTTTTTCCAAAACCTCTACCAAGATAATAAAAAGATAAGGGGATAGTGGGTCCCCTTGTCTACTACCTTTGGTAGCTCCAAAGAAGCTTTGTGGGACTCCATTAACCAAGATCAAATATTGAACTATTGTAACACACTCCCTTATCAAATTGATCATTATGCTACCAAACCCTAATTTCCCTAGGATTTTAAATAGAATGCCCCAACTAACTCTATCTCAGGCCTTTGAGATATTTAACTTAAACATCATTCTTAGTTGACAATACTTATCCATAGAATATTTCATGAGTTATAATAGCAACATCAAGGATCTACCACCCTAGTACAAATACCTTTTGGTTGCAATTAATGATGTCATCCAAAAGGTGTTTGATTCTATTGACGAACACCTTTGAGAAAATTTTATATATAGTATTGTAAGGACTTACTAGCTTGAATTATAAGAGTCTTTGCAATTCCTATATTTTAGGGATCAAGGCAATAACAAATTTATTCAACTCCTTTAATAACTTCCCAGTCCAGAAGAAATATTAGTCATTGTGGTGATATCAAATCTAACAATATCCTAGAATTCATAAAAAAGAAAGTGGGAATCCATTAGGGTCTGAGGCTTTGAATGCACCCATAGAGAAAACAACATTATTCACCTCACTTGTCATCAGCTCAAGTAGTTGAGCATTGTTATCAACATTAACAGTGCAAGGTAAGGAGTAAAGCATATGGTATTCCAAGAGCTTATTAATAATATGATGCTCTTCCTTAAAGACATTTCAAAAATAATTTGAGGACATCAGTCCAAAATAAGTATCATCCTTAATTTCACCATTAGCACCATCCTTGAGAGTAAGGATAATATTTCTCTTTCTATACTTACTGGTAGATTAGTGAAGGAAGATTAAGTTTTTATCTCCCTCTTTCAACCATTGAACCTTGGACTTTTGCTTCCAAAAAAAATTCCTCCCTATATAGATTTTCCTTCCGTTTGCTTCTTAGGGCTTCTTCCTCCTTATGATATGATTTTGAGTGATCTCCTCTAGCTATTTCATCTTGGGTTATTGTCAATCTCAGATTGATTTTAGTTTTCTTGGAAAAGATATCCCCAAATGTGCATTTATTCCAACCCTTCACATTATTTCTCATAATATCTAGCTTCTGAACAATTATTTACATGGAGGTGCCTTAGATGGAGTACTCTACCAATTTTGAATGTAGTTACAAAACTCAAGATGTGGTGTCCATATGATTTCATAACAAAATGGAGTGTATCCCTTCTTCTTCCTCTCAATCCATTCAAGGAGGATAAGGTTGTGGTCAGATGATCTAGGAGAGAGCTCTAAAGGCGGTATTGTACCCTACCTCCTAGTTCAGATAAATTAAAAATATGTCCATCTTGACTTGAATGAGATTGTTACCCTTCCTATAGCTGAACCAAGTGAAGAATTACCCCATCATCTCAATGTCTATCAAACCATCACAATTGATGAAGACTAACTAAGTCCACCATGCTTTTAGAGGAATCAATCAACCCTCCCAATTTTTTAGAGGGGAAAAGTGGTGAGTTAAAATCACCCACAACTAACTAGTGTGAATCATTGTGACTTTGTATCAGAGAAGAGATCTACTCCCAAACCAATTTTATATCGAGACATGAATTGGGTGCATAAACATTAAAAAGGAACTGAGAATCCATTTGGGAGGTGAATTTAACTATCAATAAATAACGACTAGAAAAAAGTAAAGTATCATTCACCTTCAACAGATCCTACATTGTAACCACTTGTCTAGAGGCACCAATGGAATCACCATTGAAGAAATGGGAACTATGATAAAGAACCTTTGCAATCACATTGAAAGAGGATTTTATTATTTTCACTTCTTGTAATAACAAAATATCAGCCCTATTTCATAAATGCAATTCCTTAAAGCATTTTATTTTATTTTTATTTTTTTGGGGGGGGGCAAGGTCCTCTACCTTCCATTGGTGATATCCCTTACAATCTTCTTATGTCTGGTAAGTCACCGAGATGGGCATCTTGTTTTAGATGTTGATCCCACATTAACCTTATTTCTAGTTTTTTTTTGTGTCAGTCAACCTTCCTCACTCATTTGAGCACTTAATAAAGCTCCTATTATGCAATAGTTTTTCTTCAAGGGTGGGGAGATGTCAAAAAAACTCTTAATAAGGGTTTTAGTGAACCTTCATCATTTTTCTTAAAGGAGTTGAGTGTGGTTGGTATGGGGGCTTCCCTTGGTAGCATATTGGTGTTCAAGGTCGTACCTAGGGACTGCCCTACTTTCTCAAGGGTTTCTAGTAGCTTCAATAACCCATATGTGAATGTGTATTCATCATTCTCAACATCTAAGTTATCCCCATTATGATTCAGAGTTGTAGCCACCATGGAGGAAGTTCAAATCTATTTTAGTTTAAGGGGCGGATTATTAAGATATTTACAATAAAAAATAATATGAATCAATTTAGAGCATATCTGGTAGAGTATCATGGCATTCTCATAAACCAAAGCTTGAGTCCACTTACCGAGCATGGATTGCAATGTAATGAAATTGGGAAGAGTCTTATTAACAACAATATTAGCACAAAAGTGGGAAAAAAACTAACTTGGACTTTACCATAGTCATGTCATTTGTAGAGACATTGTGGCCAAAATTGCTACCATTTTAATGGAAGATATTATCATCCTAAAATTATAGTGGGAGCCATGGAATATAAACCCACATTAGAGTATTCCTACATAAATATATTGTAGGATCAAGCCCTGGATTCCCTCTATAAAGGGAGAGATAATGCTTGTCATATGCTCAGGACCTTAAAATGATAGCAACCAGATCATCCTCCATGGTAAATTCAAATAGAAATAGGGTGTCAATCATACCATTGATTAAAAAATTTCATTTAATCCTTCATTAATATGATGCCCATTTCTTCACCGTATCAATTGTCAGTTTGAAGGACAAAAATCTCCCCACTAGAGTATTTTTCATTGAAGAAATTATAATTTGTAATTGTTTTGGGAAGATCTTCAATATAGCTTTGAGGTAGTTGTCAAAAGGAACAAATAACGAAGTAGAAGTGCATGCTCCAATTCTCGACTTGCAATTATACTTGAAGTTAAAACTCTCCAAGAAAAAAATTAATGGGACTCTACCTTGGTGATAAATGAAATAAGTAAAAATACTTTGCAAGGATGGAGACTCAAGGCTTTACTAGACATAGTCCTTACTCTATTATCAAAGTTTGAAAATCACATTGCCAACCATATTTATGTTGAAGATAATATTAAAATGGATAATTTTAATGATATGATAGCTGATAGAATTAAGCATGTTGATGTTGTGACATCTCATCATGACATAGACAAACCTCCACCGAATAAAAATCAATAAAGTCTCATAATTTGATCATTTCCTAAATGTAATCAAGTTAATATTTTCTTGTTGACAGATGGGCTCGTGAGTTCTATATATTTTCACATTTATTTCTTGTCCCTTCAAATCATGTGTGATTGTTAGGAATGGGAACACTAAGAGGAAGGGGGGGGGGGGGGGGGTGAATCAATGTTCACTATATTTTAACTTTTTACTTTAATCTTTATGTAGAACATAAATGCTTAAGAACTGAATTAAATATTCACATAAACATGAAACATGAAATCAACACATGACACCAATATGGTTATGGGGAAACCCAAATAGGTAAAAACCCCGGTGGGACTTGATACCCACTAATAATTTGCACTAGTGTTTTGTGATCCTTGTTAGAAGATCCTTTACCCTATTAGGAGTAGCTTTACAATGCTTTAAGTACAGTAGACCTTGTTAAGGGTCAGACCCTGTTAGGAGTCTTTTACAATGATCCCTGTTAGGGGAGTGGACTCACTATCCTAGAGCTCACTACTCAAATGGTGAAGGCTACAACCTTCTAATTTAGATACACACTATATCTGCAGGTGAACTGTTCACTGTGACACTACTTGTCAGATCAGTTCCTTTGGTGCGCTGATGCTTTAACCTCTAGTAAAGCTCTAATACATCTTATGCTGACTTTGCATAGGTCTTCTCTACTTAACACAACTCTGTTACCACTTTCATACTGAATACAATGGGCGCACCTTATATTTATGTGCTAATACAAAATACATAAATAGGTCGGCCCTATAACTAATTACAAACAACACTTCCAAATGAATTGGCTTAAGTGTGCTTACAATTACACATATAAACATGTTGGCAACCTAAATACAATAGGAACATGGCCTTTACAACATTACATTACAATCGCAAACCAAAATGCTAACTGTCGGCTCCATGCTCTGTTCTTTGCTGGCACACACTAGCTGTGCAACTTCAACTGATTGCAACTTTCACATCTTTGCATATCTACTTATGCGCTCATAGACTAAGCATAAGTATAGTCTAACAAACTTAACTTCCAGGGCACATACCATAATTCATCCATACACATGTGCACTGATGCTCTGAGCTACAGGAACTTTGTATACTGTCCAGTCTTCAACACTTAACTGAATTTTGATCTTTACACTAAGTGCGTTGTCTCCAAACTGCTATATGACTTTGTTGCCATAATGAAAACACTATATCTAGTCATATACTTCAGTATAGACAACTTGCCAACAATCTCCCCCTTTTTCATTGATGGCAACAAAGGAATATGGCCAAGTTGCTAACTGTACCTTTACACAAAAACTTTTGTCTTCTATACATCTTCTATACATAACCTTATATCTCCTATACATATATATACTCCATATTCTATACACAAATCCCCCTTTGACATTAATGAAAAAGGTGCATCAAAAAAATGTATGTACACTTACTCACTGAGGGAAAACATCTAGATATGCAATCTTGAGGTTATGGATCTCCTTCTTCCAAAAGGTTATCAGAGAGTTAACTATCTGGAGATGGGTGCATAAGGCATATTGAAGCTTCTCCATCTTCTCCAAGTCACTGATGGGACCATGATCATAAGTTACCATGGTGGCATCAATCTCTTTTATGTTCTAATTGAGGATGTCTAAAGAGGGCGCAAGACCATTCCTCAACTGAGTCTGTCTGGACCTTATCCTTGTTATCTCTTTTTCTTCCTTCTCAATCTTGTCTAATTGTCCTTGGTAGACATTGTTACACATGTTCACATCAGTGGATGTGTCTGTCACTAAATTCTTCACCTGCTTAATCAAAGCTTCTGCTTCTTTTATCTTCTTGAAGTGAGCATCGATGAGCTTGTCTTGATCCATGCATGTTGTAATGATCCTTCTTCCTTCATCAGCAAATTATTTCAATGATGTCTGACCAGACTTGAGAGAATTCAAGTCTTGTGCAAAGTTTCTCATTAGTTCATTGAGTCTCTTCTTTAAGTACTTCTCTTCTGCTACTTTGGATGCATATTCTTCTAGGCTAGAAAAATTGCTTTTGAATTGTGAGAGAACTGTACTCACATCATCAACTGAATGTACATTTTGCACTTTCTTATCTTTAGGCAACAAACTATTCAAAATATTCACTGATTCCACAAGGAGAGGATTTCTCATGACCTGCTTCTCCTTTTCCTTCTCCATAGCCAAGATGTTGAACTTAATCAGGTCTTCTTCTTTCCAAGAGTCCAAACTACTTGTGTCAGGAGTCAAACTTGACAACAATGTTGAGGAGGGAGTGATGGAAGTGTTTTCCATCACCTCTTGTTTCACCTTGACCAATCCAACAGAAGTAACTTCATCTTTCTTTTCTACCTCTTCTTCTTCTTCTTTCTTATCAGATACATCTTCAATAGGTACTTCTTGTTGGGTGGGAGGTGTATTGTTGTATAGGATTTCAGCTTCCTCAGTACTGACAAATGCTTCCTCAAACTTGTCCAAATCCTTATCAGTAGCCGTAATGGCTATTTCCACATTATCTATGATAATAGTGCTACCTTCGTGAGATTCTGAGATGGGTGCAGACTTGTCTGCCTCTGTTTGAGTTTCTGCTATGGGCATTGAGTCCTGAGGACCTATCACTAGTATATTGAAGGTCTCTGCTTCTCTGTCTTGTTTACTAGGTGTATGAGTGATGGCAACAGTAGGTGGTTTTATCTATTGTTCCAATAACACCTTTTCAAAGGCCTTCTCTGTTTCCTTCATTATCAGCTCATAGTCTTTGTTCATAATATGAAGAGTTCTCATCTTTGTCCTTAAGTGTGGCTTCACCAAATTTAATATCAGTGCCATTTCTTCTTTAGAACATACTGGCAGAGTATCTTCTAGTACTTTTTCTCTGATCCTTAGATCTTCTTCATTTGCTTGTCTCTTTAGGTTTTCTAAAATATCCCATACTTTATCTGGAATGGAGGTTTTCAACTCAAGGAAAGTCTTCTTGAACTTGATCATGTGTTTGACAATCATACTATGTATTTCTGATTTGTCAATCTCACTGTATGTGTCATAATACTTCTCTACTTGATCAATTTTGCCTTCATCAACAATTCTTGCATTCAAAACTTTAAGACTAGGTCTGAATCCTACCTTAGGAGGTGTTTGAATGTTTTTCTTTCTCCTTAGTGCTCGCGAGGATGGATGAATGGTTCTAGCTTCTTTCTTCCTCTTGAATACAGGCTTATACTCTGGAGGAGTGGTAAGATTAGTAGTATCTATGGGCGCAGAAGGAGTATTATCTTCTTTACCCTTCTGACTGTCATCTGATTCAATTTTTATCTTCTTTAGCTTAGGATCTTCTTGTTCTTCCTCTGCTGCTACACCTTTCAATTATAGGGAAATCTTTTCATCCCTTGCTTTATCAAGGTCTTCTTGATACACACCATGTATTCTCAAGATTTCAGATGTGACCTTTGCAACCTTTCTTTTTGTTGCAGCACTGTTCAGCTTAGCATCAACTTCTCTAGTCTCTTCTTCATAGGTTCCCCACCTAGGTTCATTATCATCTTTAGGGGCTAATAGCAATACCTATGCATAGGCTTCAAGAACTTGTTCCTCTACCTCATACCCAAGTGGATGAATCCATTTAGTTCTAGGCTCAACGACTTCCATACATGTAGTGTCTGTCTCCACCATAAAGCATATTATGTCTTTGTACTTCTCCATAATATTCTTAGGAATCTCGTACCTCATCTGCATCCTTGCTCTGAAGGTCTTCAATTCCAAGGTTACATAGTCTCTTAAGGTGCTCTCAATGCATGCCTTGTTTGATATCTATGGCACGGTAGGAATGGACTTGTCTAGATACAAGTCTGACACTTTACCAACTATGTGAAGATACATATAGATGATTAGGGACCCAAACCTAAATATCTTTATTTTGTCATGCTTGATGGCCTTGATGTTATCTATTAGCTATGTGCACAAGATCTCACACAAGTTGAATTCCCCATCTTCCTTCACAAGCCTGATAGCTGCTAGAATAGTGCCCACAGATACACTATTCACCTTGCTGGTGTGATGAAACTTGTAACCCAGTATCATTGACATCAATTTGATGTTAGCTTTCTCAATTAGCTCAATAGTCATGCCGCACCTATCACTCCTTGATTTACATACTTGTTTTACCATTTTCTTGACATTCTTACCCACTGGAAGGACGATGCCTATCTTAGAGAGGCCTATCATCTCATGTATCCGATCACTTGTGATTCTTACTAGTACATCTCCAATCCAAAACAAATCATCATGGATTCTTCTTAACAAGATTTTTATCCATTTAGTCTCATAGAATTCATATGTCGTGGCATATTCAACAATGGGGTGACCATTCCATTTGGTGTATTCATCCATGAATGTTTTGTCTGGTTTCAACATTGTGTCCATGTGCACCCTTAACCTATCTAGTCCAAAAAGTTCCTTCTTACAATAGATGTAAGCCCTTATGTCTTCTACATGCATGACGCCCATCAACGTGCAAGAGAATGCTCCCTCTAAATCATCTAGGGTTGATTTAAATGGGTGCCTCTTGAAAATGTATCTCTTCTTTTCAACAACATAAAAAACTATGGGAGTGCCATGACTTACTTGTTAATCACTTTCCAATTGAACTTAGAGATGATCTGATGGCTTCCAAATCGGTGCAATGAGCTAGGGTTACTGCAACAAATCAAATGCACTGATCGTTGCAGCAAATCTCTGATAGATTCAATCTCCAAGACTTTACAAAAACTTCCAGGGCTTTTTCTTCTCTTCTATCACTTTGAATTTGAATGCAATGAGCAATCAAATGACTTATGTGAACTTTAAAGTGAAAAATCTGCCATTAATGCACATCGTGTAAACCAGTCTGTCACTTCAAAATTGCAAACTTGAGCTCCGCTAACAATCAGCATGTGCATTCTTGCATGAAGGTTCCTATACACTCCAAAAGCTTAAGTCCAAAGGTGCATACTTTGAGGATGAGTATACCAGCCACGCAGGGGTCTAGAGCTAAATTAGCTCCCCCTATGACCTTGAGGGCCATTCATGCAGATGTAGAGGGTGCGTCCACTGGGAATGCATCCAATACATTCTCATCAGCTTTGTCCTTCTTTTCTTTTGACCAAATTAAGCTCACATCCTCTAAGGCTTTCACAAACTTGACTTCTACTTCAGGATCCAAAACTAGTTCTTTGGCCTTTTTAGGGCTTTCCTGACCTTGTGTCCTTGATCTACAGAACCTTTAGATATGTCTAGCCTTGTTAGAAGAGTGGAAAATGACTGGAGATCTATTATTCCTTGGCACATTAACATGAGTCACCATTCTGCATGTTCTGGCTGAGTGACCATTATAGTTACATATCTGACATGTAACATTCTAAGAACTTCTAACATTTGTCTAATTCTGATTTCTTTGATCTTGCTAAGTCCTATTCTTCTTACTAGTCTTGAAATTCATAGCTTTATGACCAAATCTATTTCATGAATAACAGTAGCCATTAAAAGGTCTTACCTCTATACAGTTTCTTGCAATGTGTCCATGCTTTTTACAAGAAAAACAAGTGCGTTCTACTTGCTTGTGCTCATTCTTAGGAGGACCACCATTGTCTTTGGTTTGGTCTTGAGTCTTCTCATCATCAGTAGAGTTCTTTTGTGACTCCTTTCTTGCTCACATATTGTCAATTTGATTTTGTGCTTCATTGTATCCAATGCAGCTAGTGTCTCCTTTGATTCTTCTTGCATACAATTGAGATTCTACCAAATCAGTAGTGGTGTGTAATTTGTCAATATGATCCTTTGTCTTTTTCAATTCAGATTCCAAGCTCTCTTTGATATTCTTTAGCTCTAAGATTTCTAAGTTAGCTTCCCTTAGTTCTTCATTGAGTTGAAGGTTCTCCTTGACTTGTTCATTGTAGACATCTTGATTGTTCATTAGTTTGTCATCAAATTCTTCAAGATGACTTAATAAGGATGCATTTTCTTCACTTAACTTCTTGATTTTTTCTTCAAGTTCACTATTAGAGTGTCATTTCAAATCCTTTCTTAGTCTTTTGATAACTAATTGAGCATCACTGACTTTTTCTTTTAGTCCTTTAATTTCTCTTTCTAAATTGTCAAGGTCTTCAAGAGCAGCTTCAAGATTTTTCTTCAGATGTTTCATATCTTCTTTGTCCATGATCTCCTCAAGTGGTTAAACTTCTTTGCTAAGGACCAGAGCTCTGATACCAATTTTTAGGAATGGGAACACTGAGGGGTGGGGGGGGGGGGGGGTGAATCAATGTTCACTATATTTTAACTTTTTACTTTAATCTTTATGCAGAACATAAATGCTTAAGAACTGAATTAAACATTAACATAAACACAAAACATGAAATCAACACATGACACCAATATGGTTACGGGGAAACCCAAATAGGTAAAAACCCTGGTGGGACTTGATACCCACTAATAATCTGCACTAGTGTTTTGTGATCCTTGTTACAAGATCTTTTACCCTGTTAGGAGTAGCTTTACAATGCTTTAAGTACAATAGACCTTGTTAAGGGTCAGACCTTGTTAGGAGTCTTTTACAATGATCCTTATTAGGGGAGTGGACTCATTTTCCTAGAGCTCACTGCTCAAATGGTGAAGGCTACAACCTTCTGATTCAGATACACACTATATTTGCAGGTGAACTGTTCACTGTGACACTGCTTGTTAGATCAGTTCCTTTGGTGCGTTAATGCTTTGACCTCTAGCAAAGCTCTAATACATCTTATGTTGACTTCGCATACCTCTACTCTACTTAACACAACTCTGTTACCACTTCCATACCGAATATGATGGGCGCACCTTATATTTATGCACTCATACAAAATACATAAATAGGTCGACCCTATAACTAATTACAAACAATGCTTCCAAATGAATTGGCTTAAGCATGCTTACAATTACACATATAAACATGTCAACAACCTAAATACAATAGGCACATGACCTTTACAACATTACATTACAATCACAAACCAAAATGCTAACTATTGGCTCCATGCTCTGTTCTTTGTTGGCACACACTGGCTATGCAACTTCAACTGAATGTAACTTTCACATCTTTGCATATCTACTTATGCACTCATAGACTAAGTATAAGTATAGTCTAACAAAATTAACTTTTAGGGTGCATACCATAATTCATCTGTACACACATGCACTGATGCTCTGAGCTGTAGGAACTTTGTATACTGTCTAGTCTTCAACACTTAACTGAATTTTGATCTTTACACTAAGTGTGCTGTCTCCAAACTGATATATGACTTTTTTGCCATAATGACAACACTATATTTAGTCATATACTTCAGTATAGAGAACTTGCCAATAGTGATGGAAAGGGATGTGATTTTATTTTGGGTAAGGCTTCACATTTTCTAACCTTCTTTTTAGAGATAAAGACTACACAATGGAAGAAATATGGATACCCTTATTCATATTAGACTAGTAAGCTCCCTTCGACAAATGCACTTCCTATGGGCCATAACTAAGAAAAGGCTAAAATGTGTCAATTAAAAATCCATCACGAGTTAATTTTATTTTTTGTTAGTTAAGTGGGTTTCAGAAGACGAGTTTTCAACTATAGATTAAAAAAATATAGGATAAATTCTAACATCTCTTTTATGTTTTTGACTTTATTGTAGGACATTACCTGGAACTGAAGGAGTAAATGAAATCTCTTTATAAGGTTCTAAAGAATAAATTATTGGGTAATTTGGATATGTTTTTTAAGGTTTATAGTTTGAATGATGGTGTTCTTGTTCCCTTTAAATTACTTTAACTTAAGGGTTTGGGTCTTTCATGGGAAAAATTAACCTTCAAAACTCAACTTCAAGATCACTAATTGTCGTTGCCATTGATAATATGATAATAAGAGGTGGCATTTATGAAGAAGAATATGGGTTTGTAGACCTTAGACAACATTGACTAGCTAATGTAGTTCATCAACAAGAAGCAATTTTGATGAAGGTCTACCGCTCATAGGTAATACTCTATAATTACAATATAATACTAAAATAAGTTATACTTTGTAATCACAATTACTCAATGTCAATAGTATATGTTGAATATATGGCTCCAATTTTTGTAGATCTTTGGTTGGATGGAGTTTAACAAAATATTAATTCAATCTAAGTTGATAGGAATTATAAAGAAATTGGTATCCCAAATTTCATTTTTATCTCTAACTATAATATCAATCAAGCAATGTTTCAAATCAATTGACATCCAAGTTTTGTTGTTGTTTAGGTCTACAAGATCAGCTAAGCAATGACTTAAATTAAACAAATGTAATATTTTCCTTGTGTTTGATAGAAATAGGAACACAACCTTATATTGCATTTTATCTATCAAAAGATATACTAACTAATATTTAAACAAGTACATAATGATATAAACTATAAAATCAATATGTATTTTAATCATATTACGAAATGGTATATATTAATATTATAAATTAGAATATTACATTAAATTTCCTTCCAATAACATCTAAATAGTATAATATTTGGATTATATGATTTTCAATCTATAAATGATATGTTATTTAATAATTTACAATATAGTAAATATCTAATATAAACATTGGAAGAATGTTGACTCTATTAATATTTCCTTACCCTCCTACAACTAGGGTTTCTATAGAGAAACTTGGGCATTTTGATAGGGAATTTCAATGGAGGTGGTTTTGTGGTTGGGGGCCACAATATAGAAGTGTATTAAAGAGGAAGGGGAGTTTATCTCAAGTTAGTTTGGAGACAAAATATAGACACTTGTATGGAGAGATGAAGAATACTAATGGATTTAGCAGAGGGAAGCCAAAGGGGGTTGCATACAAGATACAATTTTCTTATCATCAGAGAGATTGGATGTCATGCTTGAGGAGACCAAATTTATTTGGGGGAAGTCAAAAGAGAAGAAAAGGAAGTTAGGAAAGCCAATGAGGTGAGGGTTTGGTGGAGATGAAAGTGGTGTTTTGTAAACAAAAAGCTATTCACCATGCATTAGGGAGAGTGGATGCCCCACATGGGTGGAGGTAAAGGGAAAGTAAGGGGTGAAAAATGTGGTGTGGGTGTGGTGGAATAGAGTGGAGTAGGGAAAATAGTGAAATAGATATCCCTACTCAAAATATACAAACACATTGTGAAATCCATAACGACTATTCTAGATGAGGAGATGTAAGGTAAAGTAGTAAAAAATGAGAGGTGCTTTGTAGAGCTAGGCTTGATTGGGAGGTTCAAAGGGTTTTTTGTCAAGCCTTAGTGAGCTACACAAGTGGATAGCATAAATGGGGGGCCCCATTTTGAAAGGCTATGTTCACAATTATCTTGGAGCTCAAGGGTTTTTTATGGTGGTTTATGAAAATTTGAAAGATAGGAATCTAGTTCTTTGTGAGTATCAGTGGATCTAGGAGGATAAACACCCACTAATGTTAAAACCTTAGTACTCTTCCTTCAACCCATCCAAAAAATCATAAAAGTTTATTCTGGGTAAGACGTCCCCTACAATATTAGTTTAAATATTGCTTTGAAATTGTAGGTAATTTGTTGGGTATATTCATGTTGGTTGATGAGGGATCTTAAATTATTCTATAGACTACTTATGCTTGTATCTTAGTGAAGCTAGATAGACAAAAGATGTCTTAGGTGAGGTCAGGGATAACTTTAAGAAACCCTCTAGGGTAAAGGTGTAAAATCCTAGTGAATCTTTCACTACTTTTGAGAGAAATGCACACACACACACACACACACACACACACATATATTTACATACATACTAAAATAATTATTTATTAAATATTTTGAATTTTTTACAACTCCATTTGGTGTGGTCACCAAGATGAAATAACAGAGTCAAGAAAACCTAAGGTATAGCCCAAGACTTTTGAAAGTCTAGATTATCAATAAAATAAAACTCTCCCTTCAAATCAATGTCGGCACATGATATTGATACTTATGCTATACAATACAAACATAGTCATACTTAACCATTATGAATTTGCATTACATAGTATTGATCCTCTACTGGGAGGAATCCTTTGAAGAAAGTTATAGTTTACCTTACAACTTTCATAACTCTCAAATTTTCTTACTTTACATATAAAGAAAGTGAATGTTTATTTATGAGCCATGTCTTTTGCTTTATTCTTCTTGACATTTGAATTATCCATTTTTCCTTTTCAATCCTTGCATATCTTTGTCTACTGGTATGAATGAACCTACTCCAATTTAGAAACCACACAAAACACCAAACAACTTGTTTCCCTATAGCATTAATGTTCTACCAAAACTAAAAATGGCTCATATGGCACTGTTAATCTTGCTTGTCTAATACATTATCTATTAACCTTTCTTACTAGAAAGATCCCTTATTATAAAAACTAAAACTCAGAATGTTTTCTTACCCTACCATGAAGTAACCACATTCTACCATTACCTTTTATCTACAAATTATATCCTTTTGGGTAAATTCTTAAAATAACAAATCAAGGTATCATATTCTACTTACAAAATCCATAAGTCTAAATATTTACCATCAAAAAATTAGCTAACTTTTGCTTGAAATAATGTTGAAATGAAGGACTTGAGAATGTTAATAAAATGCAAGCCAATAATATGAACTAAACTATGATCAGTAAGTATTAAGACTTACTCCAATCCAAGTGCAAACAATTATAAGTCATAAATTTTGAGAGTCATAACATACATTTGCTTTCTACTGACAGGGTTAGAACATATAAACCCAAGACTAGTGCATCTTGAAGCTAACTTGTCATAGTATTTCTGAAACTAAACATTCTCTTGTGAAAGAGATACTACCATAATACTGCAAACAAGAGATACTAACAGGGAGGCACACTCATTACAAATCCCTCCTACAAGAGGAACCAAACATATAGTATAGTCGAGCATCAAAGCATGCGAGGAAAGCACATAATTACACTGCTCCAACTTTCAATATTATCTTAGAAACCCCTAGATGAGCCAAGGGGAAGAATATATATATATATATATATATATATGTGTGTGTGTGTGTGTGTGTGATATGTTATGGTATGGTCATAGAGAGGATGATTCTCATATATTTTTAGACATATATACTAATAGGTATATTTTTATAGGTATTTATATGTATATATACCTATATATTTTGTTTCTCTCCTCTTGGTTATATATATATGTGTGTGTGTGTGTGTTTTTCATAAAATGTAATAAAAAGAATAAAATTAAACAACCAAGCTCATTCCTACATATTCATGCAAACCTCAAATATGATAATGAAATACATGCATGCAAATATTGATGAAAAGAAATAAGAAACAACTTATTCTACTTCAACATAAAACATGTAATGCAAACCTAAAGATTGACTAAATGTAGATGTTGTGTTGTAGTTGGTATGTGGTTTCTCACAAATCCTATAGCATGACAATATATGAAAAAGGCTTGTTGATTGAGGAAGAGGGCCCTCAATTTATAGGATTTTTAAGGAAATGGACAATTGAGATTGAGATTTGGATAAAGGGTCAAGATTGCATAGGATTGATGAGGTGGCCATGAGGTGGAGGCCAAGTATATTCCATGTGTATTAGGGTTTTGACCATTCAAGGGGGGAAATATTCTCACACATGTGTGAGAAACCTTTGAAAGTAACATATCCATGACAATGTGTAAGAGGGTGAGAAGGCCAAAGTTGCTCACACACGTGTGAGCAACTTTGGAAAATGATGGCTTAATGAAAAATGTCAAGAGATGTAAGAGGATGGGAGAACCAAGGTTTCTCACACATGTGTGAGAAACTTTGGAAAATGACATGTCAATGACATGGGTCAAAAGGTGGAAGAGGATGAGAGAACCAAGGTTGCTCACACATGTGTGAGCAACTTTGGAGAATGACATGTCAATGGAATTTGGGAGACATGTAAGGGTGTGTAATAGCCACATGTGACTTGTAAAAGCTAAATGTGACTTGTAAGAGTCACATGTGACTTGGGTTTACCAATCCCTTGATTAGGATTGTACAAATGATTAGGGATTTTGATTAGGTGGGAGATTAAAATTAATTAGTTCCAAAGTGGGTTGACTTGGGTTAGAAGGATGGGTTAGGTTAGGTAAGTAAGGTTAGGTGAGGGTTAAAGTTAGAAGCCATGTGCTCAAATAGAATTAAATACAATATTTAATTCTAAGTGTGACAAAAGGAGATTAATTAAGTAAACTAGGTCATTTACTTAATTAAATGGACAGTTAAGATGAGGGGAAATGGGAAATAGGCTAGGATAAGATTAAATAAATGTAAATTTATTTAATCAAGGATAGGATAAAGGCTAAAATTAAATAATGGTAAATTTATTTGATCAAGGATATGGGATAAAGAGGATTTCAATTAAATAAATGTGAATTTATTTAATTAAAGGTAGAATAAAGCTAATTATTAAATAAATAATAAATATCTATTTAATTGGCTATGAAAAGGGTAATTGTTAGGATAATTTTTGGTGTCTGCATTTTGTCCCTCTTTGATGTAGCATCATGAAGTGATTTTAGATCAAAGAAGATTAAAACATAGTGGATACAAGGGATAAGAATAGTAGCATGATGCCCCAGTCACGAAAGGATGAGGAAGGATGATGAGGATGGATTGGTATGCCCCCTCGAGAGGACATGTGGGTTTGGAGAACATGTGTGTGATCTCAAAATGAATAGGAGTATGGAAGGAAAATGATATGGAAAAGGTTATGGACTGAGGAAGGAAGAATAGATAAAGTGATGATGCAATAGTGTGAGCAACCTAAGTTGGATATTGTACTTAACACTATGCACCAATGTATGAGGAACTGAGATGACAATGTGTCCAGTACGTGATAAAAAAGGTCAAATAAAACCACATGCCTATGACACCATGATATGGAAGATCATGATGTCATTGTGACAATAGGATGCAAATACCATGATAAATGCAAAAAATGCTAACACATACAAGTAACAAGAAAGCATGCACAAAAAACCAAATGCAAACCAAAATTTTGCCTCTGGTCAAGTTGAAGACCAATTGATGGATTGATTTATGATGATTGATTGAGGATGAAAATTTTTATGATAAGAACAATGCACATCCAAAGGATTGGGAAGGATACATCCCATGATGATGATTTGATTAGAATTGGGATCAATGAATTATCAACTGATTTGGTCAAGATGATGGGTTGATTAAAGAGTGATGTACAAGATTACACAATTGGGTTGATTAGAATAGTATTGATTGCATTTGATTGGACTAATTTGGTATGTTTCTTTATTTTATGGATGAGTGGATTAGATAGAATGGGATTGGAGGGAAATGTGTTTTAGATTGGATTGGAAGATTTGGATAAGATAAGAGGATTAGAAATGAATTGGATGGAAGAGGATATGAAGAAGGGAAATTGAGTAGATTAGAAGATAAATGAGATGGAAAAGATTGGACTACAAGAAGGGAAGTGGATTGGATTAGAAGATAAAGGACTCAAAAAATGTTGGATTGGAAGATAAAGTATTTGGAAGAGAGGAAAAGAAGGAAAGGGAAACGATTTAGAAGATAAGTAGATTTGATATGAAAAGATTAGAAGAAGGGAAATTGATTAGATTAGAATAGGAATGAATTGGATAGAAGAGGAGTGAAAGAAGGAAAAATGATTGGATTAGAAGATAAATGGATTTGGAGAAAATCAGATAGCAAGATAAATGATTTTGATAAGATGGGATTGGAAGAAGCGCAAGTGATTGGATAAGATGAGATTAGAGGAAGTTGAGTGAGTGGATGGGAAGAAGGGAAATTGATTGGATTAGAAGGTTAATGAATTGGATATGGAAGGATTGGATGAAGGGATTTAGTGGGATGTAATTGAAAGAGAGATAAGGAATAGAAGGGGAATAAATGGAGTGGATTAGGAGATAAATGGATTGGATTGAGATTAGAAGACAATGTGGATTGAATAGAAGAGTAGAAAGAGAAATGGATTAGTCATGAGAGGGAAAGGAAAAATGGATTTTATGGGGTTAGGTTGGAAGATGGATAAGAGGGTTGAATGAATTGGGACCAATGACAAGGGAGAACTAAGGTATGGTAGAGGAAAGGGGGATGTATATAGTGTATGGATGGAAGGTAGATGGAGGGAATGGATGGTGATAGGATAAAGGGTGGGGAAAAAGGAGATGAGGATCTAAGGATGATGTTGCAAATGATTTAAATGCCCCACAATAAACAGAGGAAAATAAATGGAAAGATGGTGGATAAAGGATGGATAGAATAGGAAGATGCATGTAGGGAATTCTGACATGTATGTTCCAAAGCATGGATAGATAGGATAATTTTGTTGTTGTTGGAGGGCCTCTAGTTTTATGAAGGGAAAAGGTATGAAAGTGTAAGGTGGATGGATAGGATGATGGGTATGTATAAGATAGAGGATAATGATATGGAGGATATGGATGAAAAAGGATAATGTATAAGGTATGGAGGCAATGGATGGGATAACCAAGATCAAAGACATAGGAAATTAGGATGAATTGTGGATGGTAGATTGAGGGAAGTGAATAAGATATGGATCATGAGGTGAAGGATATGGATAGGATGTCAAGATCAAATATGGACAAGTGGATGGACTTATGTAGGATAATGAATAGATAATGAGTAAGGAACATGGATGGTGCATATGGATGGATGAAATGAATAGGATAGTCAAGATCAAAGGTAAGAAAGGATGATGATGGACTTATATGATGGATGATGGGTATGGAATGGGGAAGACATGTATGGTAGCATAGGATGGATGGATCTTTCCCCCAAGTGTAGAGTAAAAGGGGATGTAGATAAGTGAATGGATGGAAGATGTGAATTTTAGAATACAATGGAGATGTGATAGGAAGATGGAGGGAAGGACTCAAGCATCTAGTTCCTTGATATTTCCTTCTTTCTTTTTCTTCTTCTTGTTTTTTTTTGTATGAATCCATTTTGGATATTTTCTCATAGATGTTGGTAGGATGGTAGAGGAAATGGACCGGGGGAAGGAGGATGAAGATTTGTGCAAAAGATTGGATTAAAGGGGTGGATGGGTATGGAAGGATTGGGGGATAATGAATGGTAGGTTGGAAGACTTGTGAATAAATGGATGATGGAGGTGGAAAGATCATCATTGGAACACATCTTAAAGGGTGGTGGAGTAGTGGAGAGGGATATTTTGGAGGAGATGGAGGAAAAAAGGTGGATGTGGGATATAAGGACCCAAAATAGATGAAGGAGGTAATGGAGTTGGAAAGTAGAGAATTTTTTAGAGGGAGGATTAGAGGACTTATGAGTGGAGGAAGCATTTGAATTAGCAAGGTTGGATGCCAATTTGGATATTTCTTTGAGATGCATTTCTTTAATGAGTAGCTTCGCAATCCACATGATTTATTTATTTATTTTGGGTCTTTGTGGCCTTTTGAACTTCTCTTTCTTTTGGATCATATTTTTCTTTTCTTGAACATGTCTTTTAGATGAGACATGTTGATCCTTGGATTTTTGTGGATTTTTGGCTTTATGTATTTTTTATTTTTCTTTGGTATCCAATTTGCATCCATTAGCCATGGTATGTGTGAATGAGGATGGATGGTTTAAAGAGTTTATCAATTAAATTATAGAGGGTGAATGTTGGAAGGAATTTTAGGATCTGTGGCTATGTGAATATTTATTTAGGGATTTCAAGGGATGGGGTAGTGTAATACCCCAAAAATGGGCTATAAGTTCATTAACCTCCTACATCGACAAATCGAACAAAATCGACATCGAAGTCCTAACCTAAGGCACATCTGAACATCATCAAATCTAATTGATTATCTTAAATTTTGCATCAGGGAATATTCCTAGCAATATTCCTAATCATCATAATTATCTTTAATTTTATAATTATTTGGCAATAAATCACATTTATCCTAAAGTTTGATTAATTGAATATTTTCATATTTAATTAATTAGATTTAATATTTGCCACTTAATTGTGTAATTAAATTTAATTATATCTATTATTAATTGTATTATTTAATTTTGACAATAAATCTAATATCATATGAATAATTGATTAAATTCTTATTTAATTAATTAAAGCATGTTGTCATTATTTAATAATATAATTTTTAATAAAAGTTTGATAAAATAGTTAATTAACCCATAAATTAATTATTTTATTTCAAAATTCAGTTAAGTTGGAAATAAATCACTTTATTATTAAATTAATTCATAAATAAAACATGCACAATCATAAAAGCAGACAACTATCAATTATCAATTAAAGCTAAACTCTATTTTGAGTTAAAACTTAGCTTTTGCATGTTTTTGTGAGTTAAATATCTTTATTTAAAAATAACTCAAAAATCAACCTGAGTTATTTGAGTGATTTATGGCTTTTTTTCATGCACCTCCAAAGCCCTGGATTTCTATAAATTAAGGCTTCAGCTCTTCATAATTCATCCACATATTTTGCACAATCACACTGGAGAATTGGAGGCTGAAGAATCAACTTGCGAATTCAAAGCTTTGTGAGATCAATTTCAATTGCATACTTTTTATATCTTAGCATAGAATTTCATAGTTTTCATATCATTGTTAGAATCTTCATTGTTAGATCATTTAGCATTCATTTCATATCAGTTTTCAATAGCATTCATAGCATATCAGTTTATCATTCTTATTGCATAGAAAATATAAAAAATATAGATTAATTGCATTCAATTTCATATCCATCTTTTGCATTCAAATCCTTCATTTAGGTGTCGTCTAGGTCACTGATCTCGATTACAATCTGAGAACATCAATCTCGCACCTATTAGAAGGCAGTAAATTGCTTGGTTAGATTAGATTTCAATTTTGCACGATTTTGATTATCACTAACCTCTAATGTTTTACTGAGTGTTGTGTCTATAGATCAGGTACAATTTTCACACACACAGGTAGTAGACTTAGATATGGAGGGTCGATGGATGTAAGGACCCAAAATTGATGGAAGGGATGAATGGTTATGTTTGGGAACATAAGGACCCAAGATGGAGGTAGGTGAGGAAGGGATGGAGTTTTGGACATAAGGGACCAAAATGAATTTGGAATATGAGTGATGGGAATATTTAAGTTTAGATGGAGGGATTTTGGATTTGGAAGGGATGGAAGGTGTACCAACATCTTGAGACATTATTTTTGAAATGGGATACTAATTATTTTGAACATAAGATGTGAGTCCATTTGGATGGGGTTCATGGATGGATTAAATAGGTGTGATGGGATCTTGAGGAAGATTAAGATCATGAGGGGGATTAAGTGTTAGATTACTTAGAGGGCAGTGAATCAGTAATTAGTGATTATTTAAACCTTAAAACTTTCTCTGATTCAACTTGGTAATAGCTCAGTAAGACAAACTTCAGTAGCAACTGACAACAACACTATTTTAAGTAATAAAAAAATAACATTCACAATAACCATTCAACACATATGACACTAGTATTAAACCTAGAAAACCAATTTGGGAAAAACCACAGTGGGAATTGTCAGCCACCAATAAAAAATACTCTTCTGAAGTATACTCGATTAAGAGTCAATCTTGTTAATGATTATAATGCACATTGTTAAATGTGACCTTGTTAGGGGATTTTCCTCAGATCTGTTAGGATCTTCACCTTGTTAGGAGTGTCCAGGTTAAAGGTCTTTAAACACTCTTCTAAAATGTTACCTCTCACAAGGATTTACAATAAGATTGTTAAGTCCACTCGGTTAAGAGTTTTCCTGCTACAAATGTTAATAAGAAATAATATAAATTTGATCTGTAAATATGCAACTATGTATTGCTTAGTTATATCCCTTGTTCTCTCTTTGTCTTCACTTCTTTCGTTCACTATTAACTGGCCTCAACACTTCATCAATCTCTTCTTGTATAATTAGATTTAACATTTTTATTCTTCACTACATCACTTGGTTACACATCCACACTTCAACTCATCAGCTCACTCTTCATTAAATTTCATCCTTTATATAGACTATGTTTTTCCTCTTAATCTCCTTTATTACATTTTCCTCTATTTATTCTCAACCATCAAATCATCCTCTTGAACTAATTCAATGAACTTGGCACTCGATAAAATGTTTTATCATCACCTCAAAACTAGAATTCTTCTTGGAACCTGTATCTTCACTTTTTTCCACTTAAATATTTACCATATATCATCACCTTAAATTTTCCTGATCGTAGATATCTTTAACTAGCTCTTCTTTATCCTTGGAATATTCCAGATCACTGTGGCTCTTCATTAAATGTCATTCTGATCCTTGTATTTAATTTTTGTTCCTTTCTCAGTGGCTAACTCATTTTCCTTCAATCAAAATCCTATTTGCTTAGCTCAGTAACTAAATCCTTCCACTCGGTGTCTTGGCTTCCTTTCTCTTTATTGACAATTACTTTCCTTTTACCAAATGACTTCTTCCTACTCGGTAGCTAAAATATTTCTTTACCTTGTCAACTTTCTAACTTTTCGCACTTGTCCAATCTCCTTTACCAACTTGACACAAGGGCAGGGACCTTAGGGCCAAATGATGGCACACCCTATAGATCCAACCCTGCTCAACAACTCGTGAAAGCAACAACAACATAGTGAGAGAGAGAAAGAAGGATCAATCATTTATTCCTTTCATTCAAATTGATTCATACATGCTGGGCTGTAAGGCCTTCCTGGTTACAACTAGATATTAAAATGAATTAAAAAAGTCCTCAAACATGTGAGGATCTTCCAACAATCTTGATTCTACTAACTTCTATTTTCTATCCAAAAAAACTCCCTCCTAAACTCTAACCAAACAACTATACTTATACAAGAGGCTACTAAACTAAGTCGGCCTTCAAATCCACAATTAAAAAAAGGAATGGTTAGATCTAGGACCACACACTTCCCCAATGATGGATACCAACATTAAATCCATGGCCCATAATCAAAGCACAAGTCCGCCTCAACAGAAACTCAAAATAAACTACTTGGTAAGCATAGATGACCGAGCAACAGACAAGCATCACCGAGCGCCAGTGAAAAAACTAACCACCTAGGAGATAATTGACCATACTTAGTAACCAAAGGAAATAAACCAACTACTGACCAACTCGGTCAAAGCAGGAACCGAGCAACACAAAAAAACTTCAAAATATTTTTGGTGACACAGGATTGCCAAGGACCCGAGATGCTCCTGCATCAGACACCTGGGGTTATTTAGAAGTGATTCTCTGAATCATTCAGTAGGTTTGGTCTGAGCTTTATCCAACGTAGAATATGAAATCCATGATCTATCTTCAATTGGTCTATTCTTCCACTTTATCAAGTATTCCATATACTGTTTACCTCTTGTACTCTTGCCAGTTCTTTGTTGCAAAATTTGCTCAACTTATTCATTCTGCTTCTTAGGATATTCCATCGGTACTGTCATGTCTTCATCAGGTTCATGATACTCATACAAATCAACAATGTTGAAAATTGGTGATATGTCCATGTCATCAAGTAACTCAATCTCATATGCATTTCCATTGTCAAATTTCTTCAAAATCTTGCAAGGTCCAAACTTCTTCATCTTGAAATTCCCATATGTTCCAACAGGAAATCAACCTTTCTTCAAATGAACCATCACTTCATCACCAACATCAAAAGTCTTATGTCTCCTTAATCTATCAGCTCTGTCTTTGTATTTCTAATTACTCTCTTCCAACTTGATTTTCACATCTTCATCCAATGTCTTCATGTACTCAACAAATTTCACTTCTTCAACACTTCTCTTATTTTCATCAGTAATGTCTCTCAAATTAGATATACCTCTCGGCTGTATGCCATTCACAATCTAAAATGGTGTTTTCCCAGTACTCCTATTCATTGAATTATTGTAAGCAAACTCTGCTTGTGCCAACATAGAATCCCAATTACTAGGCGTGTCTCCAACTAAACATCTCAAAAGATTTCCCAAACTTCTGTCTATCCATCGGTTTATGGGTGAAATGTAGAACTATATTTCAACTCAGTACCAAACTTCCTCCAAAGAGTTTTCCAAATGTATCCAACAAATTTACTGTCTTGTTTAGAGATAATACTCCTCGGTAATCCATGCAATCTAACAGTTTCCTTAAAGAAAAGATCTACTACATGTACTATATCTAATGTCTTTCTAGAAGGTATAAAATGTGCCATTTTGAAAATCTATCTACCACAACAAATATAGAATCATTACCTCTTACTATCTTCTGTAAGCCAACAACAAAATCCATACTGATGTCAGTCCAAGGTTTCTCAGGTACAACAATCGGTGTATACAACCCAATATTCTGACTTACTCCTTTTGCAACTTGACAAATTCTACAACTTTTCACAAATTTTTGAACATCTTTATACAACTGCGGCCAAAATTATTTCTCCTTAAGAAAATTCAAATTTTTATCAATACCAAAATATCCAGCCAAACTACTACTATGTTTCTCCTTCATCAAATTAGTTCTCATTTGTCCTCTTAATATACATAACTGAATGCCTTTAAACAACATACCTTCTTGAATGAAATATTCTTCCCATTTTGTACTTAGTTGATCTTGAATAGGTGCTCTGCACTTTCTCCATGACTCAGAAAAATCAGGATCAGTTTCATACAAATCTCTCATCTCATCAAAACCAAGAACTTCAATTTTCAGCTTGGTCATCAAAGATCTTCTTCTACTCAATGCATCAACAATTCGATTAGTGACTCCACTTTTATGCTTTATCACAAATGTATAACTATGCAAATACTCAACCCATTTCATATGTCTCTGATTCAACTTATTCTAACTACCCAAGTATTGTAAAGCATTATGATCAGTATATAACAAAAATTCACTCAGTATCAAATAATGTCTCCATTTCTTTAGTGCTTGAAGAATAGCATAGAATTCTTGATCATACACATAATATTTCCTTCTAGCATCATTTAACTTTTCACTAAAGAAAGCAATAGGTTTACCTTCTTGACCTAACACAACTCCAATTGCACTACCACTTGCATCACATTCTACTTGAAATACCTTATTGAAATTAGGCAATGCCAAAATAGGTAATTCAACAACCTTTTGCTTCAGAGTCTCAAAACTTTTATTAGCTCCATGTGTCCACTTGAATTCTCTTTTGTCTCCTCTCATAGTCTCAGTTATAGCATTACAAATCAAACTAAAATTCCTTATGAACTTTCGGTAAAAAATTGCCAAACCATGAAATGATCTTACCTCACTAGCATTCATAGGTGTAGGCCAATTCAGAACAGCTTCAACCTTTTCAGGATCCATCTTCAAACCATTAGCTGAAATTACAAATCCCAAATACACAATCTCCTCTTTCATGAATGAACACTTTTTCAGATTTATCAACATCTTCTTTCAATCTCTGCAAAACTTGTCTAACATGCAAAAAATGTTCTTCTTTGGTCTTACTGAATATCAGAATATCATCAAGATATACAATCACAAACTTACCCAAGAATTTCTTCAGAACTTCATTCATCAACCTCATAAAAGTACTCGATGCATTAGTTAAACCAAAAGGCATAACCAACCACTCATACAAACCTTCTTTTATTTTGAAAGTAGTCTTCCACTCATCACCTTCTCTAATTCTGATCTGATGATACCCACTTTTCAAATCAATCTTTGTGAAATACTTTGCTCTAGTCAAACTATCCATTATGTCATCCATTCTCGGTATAGGAAACCTTTACTTCACTATTATCTTATTGATTGCTCTAGAATCCGTACACATTCACCATTCTCCATTCTTCTTAGGTGCCAATATCATAGGTACTACACAAGGACTCAAAATTTCTCTGATCAAACCTTTATCCAGCAACTCTTGAATTTGTTGGTTCAATTCTTGATTCTCAGTAGGTGTCAACTGATGAGGTGCCTTATTTGGTAAACTAGCTCTAGGGATTAGATCCATGCAATGATCAATACTTCTCTTTGGTGGAAAACCATCAGGTACATTATCAGAAATGATATCATTGTACTCAGTGAGTAACTTATCAATCTCCTTAGGGACATTATCCTCTATTTTCTTAGTCAATTTGTTAGGAATCACAACAAAATATACATCATTCTTCTTCAAATCCTTAACAAATTTTCTTCCTTCCATCAAACAAACTTTCAAAGATGTGCAAACATTACTAATAGGTTCTTCCATCAAAGGTAACAATATTTTTTTTCTTCCATCAGCCACAATAGTATACTTATGCAATCTTCCATCATATATAGCATGTCTATCATATTGCCAAGGTCTACCCAACAAAATATGACAACAATCCATAGGAATGATATCACACAATACTTTATCATAGTACTTTCCAATCTTCAAATTCACATAACATTTTTCACTTACCAAGAGTGTATGCTCATCTTTGATCCATAAAATTTGATAAGGTTTCAAATGTTTCAACCTTTCCAACTGCAATTTTGTGACCATCTCTTCAGATGCCAGATTCTCTGAGCTACCACTATCAATGATTACCTTCCAAACTTTGTCAGAAACTCTACATCTAGTCTTGAACAAACTTTTCCTTACCGAATCTTCCTTTTTACTTTCATTCCACAGTGCTCTTCTCACCATCAAGTTATTTTCCTTCTCAGGTTCATTCGGTGACTCTTCTTACACCAAAGCATTTCTATTGCTACCAACCTTCTTACTAGCATGTGTACATTTAAAAGATCTATGTCCTTCTCCACAATTATAACAAGTTCCTCATAAATTACCTCTGCTATAACCACCTTGGTAGTTACTACCTCTACCTCTAGATGAACTTTCACCTTTCCACTCGGTCTTGCCTTTATCTAGATTTGTCTTTTCAGGTTCTAATCTTCTATTTTAACCATAGGATCTACCTCTTCCTCTAGGGAATCTACCACCTCGACCCCTTTGTCTTTGCTCATGTCTCTTATTCAATTTCTCCTTGGCTTTCAATGCAAATTGATAAGCCTCTTCAATGTTCTCCAACTTGACCAAACTGATTTCCTCTTGGATGGAAACTCTCAAACCATTTAGGTATCTAGCAATTCTTTCCACATCATCCTCATCAAGTCCAGATTTGATATCAAATCTATAGAATTCCTTAGTATACTCTTTTACCAAGCTATCTTTTTGCTTTAGACTTTACATTCGCCTAACTAGGTTAATCTGATAATCACAAGGTAAGAATTTTCCTTTCAACTTATTCACCATTTTATTCCATACCTTGATTTTGTCTTTGCCTTTCTTCTTCCGATCCAATTGCATATGTTCCCACCAAAAGGATGCATGACCTTTCAACTTTGTGCCTGCAATCTTCACCTTCTTCTCTTCAGATACATTTTCATACTCAAAATATTTTTCCATCTCAGTGATCCAGTCTATTAATTCATCAGAATCCAATTTTCCACTATATTCAGGAAGATTGAAATGTGGTGTTGACTTCAAACTTGTCAATGCCTTCAAGAATCTTTCCTCACCCTGATCCATCATAGGTGCAAGTTCTGCTTCACCTTGTTCCACTTCAACTTCATCATCACTAACATCTTCAAGATGTCTGCCTCTTCTCTAGGCTATTTCAAAAACTTCTAATCTAGCAACAATTTGTCTCAACATGCCTGCCAATCCTAGATCTACTTCTCGCCTCCCATGAACCATCTTGAAAACCCTCTACAATTGCAGGTCAGATTGCAATCTTATACCCCACAACAATTCAACTAGGGCTTCACAAGAAGGAACCTACAAACCTAGATCCGTAGAACTAGATCCAGATCTAACCTCGCTCTGATACCACCTGACGCAAGGGTAGGGAAATTAGGGCCAAATGATGGCACACCCTACAGATCTAGCCCTGCTCAACAACTTGTGGAAGCAACAACAACACAGTGAGAGATAGAAAGTAGGATCAATCATTTATTCCTTTCATTCAAATTGATTCATACATGTCAGGGTGTAAGGCCTTCCTGGTTATGACCAGATATTACAATGAGTTATAGAAGTCCTCAAACATGCGAGGATCTATGAATAATTTTGATTTCACTAACTTCTATTTCCTATCCAAAAAAACTCCCTCCTAAACTCTAACCAAACAACTATACTTATACAAGACGCTACCAAACTGAGATGACCTTCAGATCCACAATCAATGGAAGGAACAGTCAGATACGGGACCAAACGCTTCCCCAATGATGGATACCAACATTAAATCCATGACCCATAATCAAAGCACAAGTCAGCCTCAACAGAAACTCAAAATAAACTACTCGGTAAGCATGGATGACCGAGCAACAGACAAGCATCACCGAGCGCTAGTGAAACAACTGACTGCCCAAGAGATAACCGACCATACTCGGTAAAGGAAACTGACCAACTACTAACCAACTTGGTCAAAGGGGGAACCAAGCAACATAGACAAACTTTAAGATCTTTTTGGTGACACAGGATTGCCAAGGACCCGAGATGCTCCTGCATCACGACTTGATATAATCAAATGTAAAGTAGAAAAAATCTCAACCATTATTACCTTATCATTATCTAATCTATATTAGCTGCCTAATTAAGTTCTTCAACTTCACTAACTTCTTCTCAACTTTTCAGTTCCTCTTTTTTCTTAACTTACTCAACTTATATCATACTTTGAATAATATGGAAACTCAATATAAATAAAAAAATCAATTGCTTGACATCAATGAAAAAATAATAAATGATCTAATCCTTCTGCAATCTTGTATACCTATGATCTCGATCTTCATCATCATCACCATTAGTTTGGGTTAACGATCTCCTTCTTTGGCATTGATGGAAACACTTGTCAATTGATGATAACAATACTCTGATATCTCTATTCTTTTCTTGTTGTAGTTCTCTATTATTCAATCTTCTCAGTCACTATGTTCTATCCTTTTCTCCCTCTAAAATTTATCATATGTTATTCTTACTTGCCATCTTCTCCATATTATCCTTCTTTGTGTTCATCAACTTATTCTCCCTCTTTCTCATTTCTCTATAGTCATCAATAGATTATTCTCCCTTTTTGATAACAATGCCAAAGATACATACTCCTGAAAAAAAAAATCAGGCAGTGGATCATACCTAGCATGTAATGATATCTCATTTCATACATAATCATTTTTAACAACTTCAGGCATCACCTAAAGAGTGATCACTAGCATCAAATCACAAAATAAATATTCTAATGAATCCTTGAATTGATGCAGCATGCATCTTTTCTTAGTGAATATTGGATAGGGGAAGTACCCTTGATTTACCTCTGAGATACTCAAAATAATCCTTTGGTAGTGGCTTTGTGAATATATATGCTATCTTCTCCTTTGAATTCACATACTCCAATATCACATGCTTGTCTTGAACTTGTTCTCTCAAGTAATGATATTTGATAGAAATATGCTTGGTCTTAGAATGCATCATCAGATTCATTGATATCTTGATAGCACTTGTATTATCATAGTAAATAGTAATTGTACCAATAATCTCCTCTTGCATACCTTCAAGTAGTTGTTTGATCCATACAATATCTGCACAGTTCATAGCTTCTACTATATACTTTTCCTCGACTGTTGATTGTGATATACAACTCTATTTCTTACTCAACCATGTCACTAATCTTTCTCCTAAAAAGAAATTTCCCCCACTTGTACTTTTTATATCATCAATGTTTCTACCCTAATCAACATCAGTGTAAACCTTCAAATAAAAATCTCCTCCTTTCTTGTATTGTAGACCAAAGTCTTCAGTCCCTTTCATATATCTAAATATTCTTTTGACTGCAAACATGTGTGTTTCCTTTGGATTGGAAGAAAATATTGCAACAACACCTACTGCATGAGTAATATCAAGTTTTCTATGTACAACATCCTGTAGCTTACCAATCATTGATTGGTAAAGTGTCTCATTCACTTCCTTTGTCTCATCTTCTTTTGATAATTTGCAACCAATAGCCATAGGTGTTCCAACCGGTCTTGACACTTCCATACCAAATGTCTTTAGGATATCCTTGATGTACTTTGACTATGTGATTTAGATCCCGTATCTGACTTATTGAATCTATAGTCCAATAAAGAATTTTATTTCTCCTATCATGGAAATCTCAATTTCCTTTCTCATATCCTCAACAAAATATTTGCTCAATGTTATTTCCTCCAAAAATAATGTCATCAAAAAATGTGATTTCTGCTGGCTGATCAGGCAGTAGAAATTATGAAATGTGTTTAGATAGCAGCTTGTTGTCTTACTGTCCTTTTGCTATCTTGTGTCTTTTTTTTTTCTCTTTTTGTTTAAAGACTCATTTGTGTGGCTTTTTTTGGTGCTGATGCACTTGTCTTACTGGAGCTTTAGTGCCTATATTGTAATCTTGATGTAAAAGGTTTCGGGTCCTTTCAAAACCTACTTTTACGTAATCAAAATAATCAAAATCCTATCATTACTATCACATTTTAGATACAAATTATTGTTGTCACTTGTTCTTTGAAATCCAATCTTGATTAAATATGAATTTAATCTTTCAGACCATGCTCAGGGTGCTTGTATCAAATCATACAATGCCTTGTGTAGTTTACATACCATGTCCTTGTTATTATTCTCAACAAATACTTTAGCTTGTTTGACGTAGACTTCTTCCTCAAGAATACCATTAAGAAATACAAACTTAACATCCATTTGATAAACTTTAAATCCTTTATAATCTACATATGCTAGTAGTATTATAACTCCTAATCTAGCAACAGATGCAAAAGTCTCACCATAATCAATACATTCTTCTTGTGCATATCCTTTACAAACCAATCTAGGTTTGTTTCTGATTTCATTTCCATGTTCATTCAATTTGTTTCTAAAAATCCACTTAGTACCAATAACATTTTTATCTTTAGGTATCGATACCAAAGTCCATGTTTTGTTCTTTTCAATTTGGTCTATCTCTTCTTTCATAGCTTTAACCCGATCTTCATTATCCAATGCATCTTTTACTTTTCTTGGCTCAAGTTCATAGATTAAACATGTATCATCTCTTAACTTACTTCTTTTCATAACTCCAACATTCTTGTCTCCAATAATCTTGCTTGGTGAATGGTGTCTTCTCACGTACTTTCCTAGAACAGGCTTGGTAGACAGTGTAAGTTCTTCATTTTTAGCATTTGGTGGTGGTTCTCTTTGTTTAGATTCCTCCTTGGTCTGTAATGTAGGTAAGGTATTAGGAACTTCATGTTGCACATATACAAATCTTTGATATTCCTCAGGTTCCTTTTTACTATCTTCATCATTTTTCTCTTCAAATTCATCAATCCTTACGCTTGCACTTTCTACAATTTTGTTAGTAGGCTTGTTTAATCACTTGTAGGCCTTGCTCTTTGTAGAATATCCTAAGAATATTCCTTCATCACCTTTATGATCAAAATTTCCATTTCTAGCATCCTTTATAATGTAACATCCACTTCCAAATACTTTGAAATAACTAACATTCGATTTGTGACCGTACCAAATTTCATATGGAGTCTTGTTTGTACCTTTCTTCAATTGTACTTGATTTAGTGTATAAGTTTTTGTACTGACTGCTTCTCTCCAAAATGTTTGAGACACACCCTTCTCAATCATAAGAGTCCTTGCACAATCAATAATGGATATGTTTCTTCTCTCTGCTATACCATTTTGTTGTTGTGTCCTCGATACATACATTTGTCTTTTTATTCCATGTTCATTGTAGAAAAGTGTAAACTCATCAGATGTAAACTCACCTCCTCTATAAGATCTTAGACACTTCAATTGTCTTTCAATCTCCTTTTCAAATCTTTCCTTGTACCACTTAAACATTTGAAAAGCATCATATTTATCCTTAAAAAACATGACAAACATCATTCTTGAATAATCATCAACAAATAAAATGGAATATTTATCACCATAATAACTTTTTGTTCTCATAGGTCCACACAGGTCAGTGTGCACTAACTCCAAAATTCCTTGTGTAGTGTAAGATTTACTTGTAAAATTTGACTTTATCATTTTACCCTCTTGACATCCTGTACACATGACATTTTCAAGTTTATCCAGTCTCGCTAGACCTCTTACTCTATTTTTTTTCTCACCTTAATTAAGTTGTCAAAATTCACATGACATAATCTTTTATGCCATAACCATACATTCTCAACTTTATAAAATAAGAAACTCTTTGTAGTAGTATCAAGGTAGAATAAGTTACCTTTTTACTATTCACTAGTGGTAATCATACCTCCATTATGATCAAATACTTTTACCTTTCCATTCTAAAATTCTAGTTGGTGACCTATGTTGTTCAGTTGTGCCACACTCAACAGATTATACTTTAGTCCTTCAACCCAACATAAATCATCACATTATGTATTATCCAATAGAATTATAGAACCTTTACTCTCACATGATAAGGATAATCATTACCAAATCTAACATAACCTCCATCATGATCTTCCATAGTAATGAGCTTGGTGTGTCACCAGTCATATGATGTGAACATCCATTATCTATTATCCATGTATCATTCTTACTAACATGAGAAATTAGGGCTTTTTCATCTTTATATCTTTCTTCATCATAATCATCCTTGTTAGCAACATACACAACCTCTTCACCTTCATCATTATTTGAATCATCATTGGTTAGTCCTTCTTCAACAATGCAGCATGACTTTTTACCTTTGTTCTTGAAATCTCGATATCTCTTGAATCTGTTCTCTCTTTTATTATTGTCTCAGTTATCTTTCTTCTCATCACTATTATTGTCAAGACATCTAGATGCAATGTGACCAATCTTGTTGCAATTGAAACATTTCAAGGGTAATTTACCTCGATATTTTCCTTTTCCTCTTTGTAGTCTTCTGGCTAGTAAAGCTTCAAATTATTCTTGTTGTCTTTCCTCTTCAAACAAAATTTCTAGATCACTCTTTCAACTTTGAAATCTTTCACTTGCACTACTTACATAACCATCACTAGATATAGACTCTCTAGAATTTCCAATGTTCAAAGATGACTTGAATGCAGACTCAATCTTAGCAGTGGCAGGTAAACTATTGTCAAAATCATTCAACTCAAAAGAAATCAACTTACCAATTGTAGCATCCAGTGAAACATGCATCTGAGGAATGGATCTTTGTTCTTGTATTACAAACACTTAGAGGGCATATGTAGAAAACAATGTCATCAGTAGTTTGCTTTTTACATCTTCTTCTTCAATATGCCCTCCAACACCTTTGATAGAACTCACAACTTCCTTCAATCTTGTATTGTATTGTGTAACATCTTCACATTATTTCATTTTCATAGAATCAAATTTACCTTTCAGACTTTCAGCTTATCCTTTTTGAACATGTTGATCTCCACCATATACTAATGCAAGCTTGTCCCACATTTGTTTTTCTGTATCACATCCTTTAAGATCATTGAGCTCCAGGTCGGTGAGAGAAAAAGATATCTCAATCATAACTTGTGTGTGATCTTGCCTTTCTCTTGTTCAATTTTCATAGGCCCAAATGGCAGTGGTGAATACTCATTTTCGAGATAGTATATTACATACTCTCCAATTCCAAATATGTGCAGCCTCATCCTACTTTTCCATGTAGATAAGTTGTCCCTATTCATCTTGTTAAGAGTGGTCTAGTTAAAGGTTTTTAAACACTCTTCTAGAATGTCACCTCTCACAAGGATTTACATTAAGACTGTTAAGTCCACTTGGTTAAGAGTTTTTCTACTACAAATTTTAATAAGAAATAATATAAATTTGATCCGTAATCTGCAACTACCTCTTGCTTAGTCAGATCCCTTGTTCACTCTTTGTCTTCACTTCTTTCCTTTACTATTCATTGTCCTCAAAACTTCATAATCTCTTCTTGTAGACTTGAATTTCAACCTTTTTCTTCTTCACTGCATCACTCAGTTACAAATTCACACTTCAACTCACCAGTTCTCTCTTCATTCAATTTCACCCTTTATATAGACTATGTTTTGCCTCTTAATCTCCTTTATTATGTTTTCCTCTATTTATTCTCAATCGTCAGATTATCCTCTTGAACTAATTCAATGAACTTGACACTCGGTAAAACATTTTATCATCACCTTAGAACTTGAACTCTTCTTGGAACTTGTACCTTCACTTTTTTCCACTTAAATATTTACCATAGATAATCACCTTGAATTTTCCTGATCGTATATCTCTTTAACTAACTCTTCTTCATTCTTAGAATCTTCCAGATCACTGTGGCTCTTCATTAAATGCTGTTCTAATCCTTGTATTTAATTTATGTTCCTTGATCGATGGGTAAATAATTTTCCTTCAATCGAAATTCTATTTGCTTCACTCGGTAACTAAATCCTTCTACTCGGCGTCTTGGCTTCCTGTCTCTTTACCGACGATTACTGTAATACCCCAAAAAATGGGCTATAGGTTCATTAACCTCCTATATCTTCAAATCAAATGAAATCGACATTGAAGTCCTAACCTAAGGCACATCTGAACATTATCAAATTTAATTGATTTTATCCTAAATTCTGCATTGGGGAATATTCCTAATTTATCCTAATTATCTTTAATTTAATAATTATTTGGTGATAAATCTTATTTATCCTAAAGTTGATTAATTGAATATGATGAATATTTAATTAATTAATTTAATTATGCCACTTAATTATTTAATTAGATTTAATTGCATTTATTCCTAATTAATATTGTTTTTATTTTGACAATAAATCAAAATTCCTACAAACAATCAATTGGATATTTATTTAATTGATTTAAAATCAAAGTTGTCAAATTTAATGATTTAATTGAAATAAAGTTTGATTTAATAATTGATTAACCCATAAATCAATTGTTTTAATTCAAAAAAATAGATAAGTTGAGAATGAATCACTTTATTTTTAAATTAATTTATAAATAAATCATGCACAATCAGAAAAGCAGGCAACTAGAAATTAACAATCAATTTTAAAATTGAAACTCAACATTTGATGATGAGTTGAAAAAAACTAAAACTCTATTTTGAGATAAAAACTGCTTTTGCATGATTTTATGAATTAAATATTCTTAATTTCTTGTTAACTCAAAAATCAACTTGAGTTTATCAAGAGTGATTTATGGCTTTTCTCTTGCATCCTCAAGCCCTAAATTTCTATAAAATCAAGGCTCAACTCTTCACAAATCACCTCTCTAAAAATCCCTCAAGCTTTCAATCTCATCAATCTCTCAAATTTGCACAATTACTCTAGCGAATTGACATCTGAAGAATCAAGCATTTGCGACAGACAATTTTGTGAGATCAATTCATAATTTTTGCATAGTTTTTCATATCATTTAGCATATCATTGTTAGATACTTTTACATATCAATTTCATACATTCTAGCTTAGATTCATACAATTTTTCATCCTATTGCATCTAAAATACAAAAAAAAAGAGAGATTAATTTGCATTCATATTTCATTGCTTTCATCATTTTAAATCCTTTGTTTAGGTGTTGCATTGTCACTGATCTCGATTCCAATATGAGAACATCATACTCACACCTACTAGAAGGCAGTAAATCGCTTGGTTAGCATAGTTTCAATTACTTACAGATTTTGGGTTTTTTTGCTAACCTCTAATGTTTTACTGAAGTGTTGTGTCTACAGCTAGGTACAAAATTCACACACACAATTACTTTCCTTTTACTGAATGACTTCTTCCTTCTTGGTAGCTAAACTATTTATTTGCCTTGTCAACTTTCTAACTTTTCTCACTTGTCCAATCTCCTTTACCGACTTGATATACTCAAATGTAAAATAGAAAACAACCCAACCATTATTACCTTATCATTGTCTGATCTATATAAAATACCCAATTAAGTTCTTCAACTTCACTAACTTCTTCTCAAATTTTCACTTCTTATTTTTTCTTAACTTACTCAAATTATATCATACTCTGAATAATATAGAAACTCAATATAAATTAGAAATAAATTGCTTGACATCAATGACAAAATAACAACTAATCTAATCCTTCTACAATCTTGTATACTTCTAATCTCGGTCTTCATCATCATCACCACCAGTTGGGGTTAACATTAAGGGGGATAATAGGATCTTGAAATGGATTATGAGGGATAATAGGATATTGAGATGTATGAGGATCATGAAATTGTTAGAAACTGCAATTTAAACAATTGTTGTATTGTCATTGATGTCAAACCTTAACTGGTAAGACTGTTGCTATCTAAGAAAGTACTATATCTATTTTATTGTTGAGAAGGATTAGAGAAAGGTTGATAACAATAGCACCTAAGGAAAGGTTGAGTTATCTTGATATTTCAATGGGTACTTGATTATGTGGCACAATGATAAGATAATGTATTGCTTATCTAAGTAAGAAGGAAGATTAAACAAGTAGGCTTAACTGAGAAAAAGTGAAGACATCTAGTTTAAGCCGAGTGATGTTAGTGTCGACTGAGCCAGTATATGCCCAGTAAATTCAGTGTTGACCGAACATCAATTAATTGTTGAGGAAGATAGTATTAGCCGAGGAAATAATTTTAGTGGCAACCGGGCTACCTAGTGAAGACTGAGGAGTTGAACACAATATTGACCGAGCATCAATAATTTACATTTGAGGAAGAATTCAGATTCCTAGTTGAGATAGTTGAATTCTTGGATTATGTAAAATGAGTTGACTTTATTTATTGATTGTATGGAAGCATTTAATGCACTATAAAACATTTTATTGTGATTCCATAAAGAGATTTGAGATGTTTCTAGAAGAATGGATGAAGAACATAAATTTGGAAGGATTCGATGAATCTAACCTAACCCTAAGATCTACGGAGGAGATTAAGTGACAAAAAGTTGGATCGACCTAATTGAGGAAGTATTAAGGAAACCTAAGTTTGAGAGGTTGAAGAGAGGATGCTAGAGTTGTTGTTATTGACTGTATAATTAGAAAAGGCTGAAGGAGGAGTTGTGATTGCTTGAAGGGATTTCTAAGCAGATCAGTGATGGAGATGGAAATGGATCACAGTCAGTAAGCCAGCATATGTGTATGGAATTAGATCTGATATTTGCAAAGTGAGTTGTATGTTTTCAGATCAAACACTGCTGTTACTTTCTAACCATTGTATCAGTTTGAAATCCTTTAATCAAGGCTGACCTAATAGTCATATGTATAAATTATTTGATCAAGGTTGCATTCTAATGGAATGTATGTAAGTCCTATAACAAGGTGCACTTTTAACAGAGTGGTTGAAATCTTTTAACCGGGTCACACATGACAGTGTGTTTATAACCTTTGACAGGGTTGTTTTTTCACAAAGCTCACTTTAGAGAGTGAAAATATTAGTAACATGTTACAAAGTGGTTTTTCCCAAATTGGGTTTCCACTATAAATCCTGGTGTTAATGCTTGTGTGAATGTTTTGGTTTGAACATTTCTGTGTTTTGCAAGTTAAATACTATTGGATAGTGGACTGTACTGTTATATGTTTCTGTTATGTATTCAGTAATGACCGAGTAGCTGTTGGTTGTTAGATCTGATTTTTTGAAGAGTTTAAAAGTTTATTTTATACATCTAGACCTGAGATCAACTAATTCACCCCCCCCCTCTCTGTTGTTCTAAATCATATTAACAATAGAGATGAAGGGGTATTTTATCTTGAGTTTTAAGAGGATTATGTGGTGGAGTGGGAGGGATGATTGGATTTTGAGATGGAAGAATATTATATAATGAAATGGAGGGGATGGAATCATGAGATGGAGTGATTTGATCTTGACATGGAGGGGGATTGGTGGATTGGATAGAAGGAATATCTTCATGAAGTGGAGGGTAAGTGGATGTTAAGGCTTGAGATGGAAGGGGATCATTGGATGAGGTAGAGGGGATGGGTTCATGAGATGGAGGGGAGTTAATAATCGATGGGATAATAGGGATGTCTTGATCTTGATTAGGAATGAGATCATGATGATTGGGATCATGGGATAGAGAGATTATTAGATCTAGAGGAGGAGAGGAATCCATGGTAGTATGCTGTGGAACAAGGTCTTGACATATTTGGACTTGTGAGGATGATGGAATGGAGGAGGTGGAAGCTTCAACTCGAGTGGATGGAGGGATGAAGGAATCATGAGACTTAGAAGATTTAGGTGTGTGTTGATTTGGAGGAAATGATGGGGGGTGCATGACTTGGGCTGAGTGGGAATCTTTGTTCAAAGTTGGGGATTTAGAATCCTTTTCTCATATCTTGGCCCAATTAAAGGAAATATTCTTAGAAGATGGGAATGATGATGGTTTTGGAGGATTGGGATTATGTAGAGGTTGAAGAGCAGGTGGAGGAGTGGGGTTGGGTGGGTGATGAGGATTAAGGATTTGGATAAATGTAGGAGGAAATATGTCTTCAAAGATAAACTTTTTCTTTTGACCCCCACTTTTTAAGTTAAGAACAAGATTTTCAAGTTCTTCAATTTCTTGGGCAAGGTTGGGTGTATTAGAGGCATGATGTGAGTTATGAAAGGAACCATGTGGGGGTGAAGGAAACGATGGATTTACCTTGTCAAAGTTAGAGGAAGGATAAGAAATGTGAGATGCATTGGGGTTGGATATGACATGTTGAGGAGGAATGGATGAGTTGGATGAATGTGATTGATAGGTTTTTTGGACTAGGGGTATGGTATGATATTGCATTTTAATGTCCTAAACCATTTGGTGAATCCAATCTCTATCCATGAAGCTTAGATGAGGAGTTTTGGATTTGGATTAGAATATGTGGATGAAGATTTGAATTAAGAATGAATTAAGTGAAATATTTGAGGATGGATGAAATATGAACTTAGGACTAGGAGAAATGTTGGACTTTTTTTTGATTTAAGAGGGAAAGGCCTCAAGGATTTGACTTGATTGGATTGATTTATATTTGATTGATTAAGAGGGAAAGGCCTCAAAGATTTGATTGGTTGGATTTCATTTGTTTTGGATTTGGATTGATTAAGAGGGCAAGGCCTCAAGGATCTGATTGGATTTGAAGGTTTGAGACAAACCTAGGTGGAACAAGACCCTATGATGATGCAAACATAGGATTGATTTGGATGATTATCTTCTTCTACTTGGAGATGGACTTGTGATCCCAAGAAAAATATGATAGGATTAATGAAATTAATTACTTGAGATAGACTAGTGTTCTCAAAGCAATAATTTGATTAGATGTGTTTGATAATGATGAGGGTCTATGTAACACTTTTGATTAAAATATTTCAACCTAAGATTAATTAACGAATGAAAGATGAGATTTGATTTGATTAGTCTTGATTATGCTTGGACACTTGTCAATCAAGACAAGATTTGATTAAAGTCCAAACGATGATTTTTCTCTTAAGTTTAAAGTAGAAGATTTTATGAAAAAATTGGATTAGAAGATGATGTGGATATCGATTGGAATTAAGAATGAAATAAATTTAGAGGATAGATGAGGAATATTTGGAATATAATTAAATGGATAAATGGGTGATTGATTTAGATGAAGGGGATTGAATTAGGATTTGATCGAAATGAAGTTGACAAGTGGACTGGATTAGAAAGATAATGATGTCATTGGATTTGGAGAAAAATGAATATTGAAATTGGATTAAGAAAGTGGATTTAAATTATGAAGGATGATCAAGATGAAGATTAGGACCTTGATTGAATGATTAGGAAGAGGATGAAATGATTTGGATTAGGTTAGATTAAGATTAGAAGAATGGTAAAGATGACTTAGAAGAAGTGATTAGGGTGATTAGGAATAGAATATGAATGACTTGGAAGAAGTGATTAGGATGATTAGGAATAGATGAATGACTTGGAAGAATGATTAGGATGATGAGAATGATTTAGAAGGAAGATGCACAAGATTATTAAGAGATGAAGAGGAAGGATGATTAGGATATGAAGGAATGATTAAGGACGTAGAGGAATGATTTGGATGATTGAATTGGATTAAGAAGATGACTAAGGATGCTATGGATAATTAGGATATGATGACTAGGATTATTAGAATAGATGAATGAATAGGATGATCAGTGGAAATTACAATTGGAGGAATGCTTTGGAACAATTAAGAAGGTGATTAGGATAAGAAGTATGAAAGAGATGATGAAGTTGATAGATAGAGGAAGAGATGTGGAAAGATTGACTAGGTGGAATTAAAACAAGACTTGCTTTTGTTGGTTTTAAAATGTTTTGATTTTTTTGATTTTTTGATTTTTTGAATGTTCTAGATTTTTTGAGTTTTCAACTTTATATTTTTTTTGGATTTGGAAGTTTTTTATGTTTTTTTTAATTTTTGAAAGTTTATGATTTTTTTTTGGATTTTTGAATGTTATGGTTTTTTTGGGGGATTTTTTTATTTTAAAATGCAAAGCAAAAAAATGAAATTATACCACAGATGAAAGAGAATAATGCCACAAAGCTGGGAGGAGATGGTAACCCAAATCTCCACCTTCACTTCCCAAAGGCATAAAGTTCTTTGGGGCTTAGCCAAGAGTGACAAGATTCTACTTCCAAGAGAGGTGTCTTTGGATTCATCTTCCGCTATTTATACTCTTTCAGAACATGAGAGTTGAAGTCATCTCTTGAGGTGATCAAATCCCTAAGAAGGCCTCCTAAAAAAGAAAACAAGACCATGTATTTCTTGTGCACACAAGGTCACCCGAAGGCACGATAGGAGAGAATACATATGTGGTCTTAGGGTTTAAAAGACACTTGTTCTTTTTAATTCCAAACCCAAGTGTGAAGGTTAATTTTAAGCCCAAAATTGAAAATGTGTGGAAAACACTTCAAATAGAATCTTTAAGACTAAAAATAATTACAAAATCAGATTCCTTGCAGTTTTTTGATGAATTTAAAAAATAAATTAGCTGAGATAAGATTTTTTATGCCTAAGTTATGAGTGTTTAAAGTTTTCAAAGAAGGGTCAACTTTGAACGTGTGCAACTAATTTTTTAGATGAAATATGATGAATTTGTTTGCAAATATGATAGAGGGCTGAATAAGATTTTCGATGCTTCTTGAATCGTCCAAAATAGAGCTCGTATGTGAAAGTTATGCTAGTTTTAGTGAAATAACATCCTTACGGACTTGCAAGGGAATAAAGGGCTAAGTTAAGCCCCTTTGACAGTTATCCCTTGGACCCCACGTGACCACAAGCTGGAGGATAGGGGGCCGAGTTTTAGAAGAGCCCCTGGTCGCCCATATGACCAGGGGCTAAGAGCCTACAAAATAAAAAAACAAAAATAAAATACTAATATAAAATGCGGATGTGAATCGATTATTAAAAAAACAAAAACAAAATTTCAAAGTTTAAACAAAGTTTATGGATGCAAACATTATTCTATTTTATTTTTTATTTTTAATTGTCCATTGGCGGACTGTGAGTACACAACACGTAGATTGTGTACCACAGTCCAATGGACCTGTGATATCACAACTGCGAGTTGTGATAACATAGCTGTGAGTTGTGTATCACAACCACATAGTTTTTTTTTTTTAAAAAAAATATTATTATTTTTATTTATTTTATTATTTATTTAATATATAAATAGATATATACACATAAAATGTATAGATATATATTTATAATATATATATTTTTTATATTTTTATATTTTTTTGAAATAAAAAAGCAACAATATATATTTATAAAATAAAATATTTGTAAAAAATAAAAGAAATAGAGTTTTTTTAAAAATAAAAATAAAAATCCACAAATTAAGATATGTTAAAAAAGAGGAAATCTAAGACATATATAATGAATATATTTCCTAAAACTTGAAAATAGAAAAATGAGCAATATATAGAGTGTTATATATCAAAAGACTTCTCTTGTGTGCACCAAGCACATTGGTGAGCTTGTTGGCTTGATTGAGGCCCTTTGTGAAACTTGATCTCCCAATACAAGCCTTCAACCTACAAGCTCCAAAAAACTCAACAAAAACACTCAAAAATAACTACAAGCTCTTGTTATTAAGGTTTCTATGAAGCTTAGTGCTATTATGATTTTTTTTTTGTATTTTTATCTCCCATCTCAAGCCAAGTTTCCCTGGATTTCTGTCTCCAAAATATTTCTTCCTTTGCTATTATATCTTCATACTCAGCTTTTAACTTCTTTTCTTCTAAATAGAGATCATTATCCATGCCTTTTTCAATAATTATTTTATTAAGGTTTCCTAGTTCTTCTTCTAGTTTGATTTTTGTTTCAAAAATATTTCCAAAGTTATTTTTATTTCATTGGATTAGTTTGTCTTTAATGATTTTCATTTTGGATATTAAACATAATATTTTAGGGCCTATTACTTCTATATCTGACCACCATTGCTCTATTAGTTTTAGGATATTTTCATCTTTTGGCCACATTTGTTCAAATTTAAAAGGGCATCTAATAAGTTTGGTTTCTTCTGATATATTCAATTGGACTAGGAAATGGTCACAACCCGGGTATGGTAGAATTTTTCTGAAAGGTGGTAAGGAAAATCAACCCGATTACCTTTGAGTACAAATCTATCCAGTTTCTCTCCAATATTATTGATCCTTTCCTTCTATTGTTCAAAGTGTATCTATCCTGCTCTATTTTTGCTTCCATCAGATTATTTTTATTAACCCATTCCTTGAAGTCAATTGCTTCTATGGGTAATCAAGTCGAACCTCACCACTTATCTTTTGGATCAAGAATGACATTAAAGTCCCCTCCTAATATGCATATCTAATCTGGAATGAATTCTAGGAATTGTTCTAACTCTTCCCAACCTATTCTTTTATCCTTGTTCTGGGTAGGGACATAGATGTTAACCAATACAAATTGGAGATTACTTCATATAATTTTTACCAAACCACCTAACCAAATTTTCTTGCTTCTCATCACCATAAAGGAGATTTCACTTGGATCCCATATTATTGCTAGTCCCCTCGATGCCCCTTCAACAGGGACATTAACCAAGTTCCATATCCCCAATTTCCTATTTAGAATATCTGCATCTTCATTATTGAGTTTAGTTTCTTGAATCAATATAATTTTAGGTTTGGTGATAGTTATGTAGTGTTTCATAAATTTTTGTTTTTTAGGGGCATTAAGGCCCCTAGCATTCCAAGTGTTGGTCTTATGGCTCATTGGGAAGATACTTTCCCTTCCCTATATTAAATAGTCTTGTGATCTTAGTTTGATCAAGAGCTAAACCATATTCTTTTCTTAATTTTGATAATGGTTTATTGCCTCTCTTCTTGTTGGTTTTTGCATAGTCTGGGGTTCCACTAATGATGTATATAAGAGAAATTCCTAAAATAGGTTCATATTCCTCTATCTCTTGTTTTCCCAGATCCACAATCTCCTCTTATAACCTTGCTTGATTTATTTCTTCTTCACACATTTATTGTATCTTAGATATCAACTGCTCTCTTTCCTTCTCAATTTCTTCTCAAACAACCCTTCTCTAACCCTGTCTAAAACCTCATTGCAAACCTCCTCTAGGTTATTCTAAGCTAGTTCTTTCTCATATTTATTTAGGATTTTCCTTTTCTCATTTTGGGTTTCTTTTGGCTTATCATAGGTTAAAGGATTCCTTTTTCTCCTCTCTTCTTCACATTCTTCTTACAACCCTAGTTTCCCATGCTCTAGTGCCCTAGTAGTATCATTACCCATATTCTCCCCAGCCATAAATTTCCCTTCCTCTAAGTGTATGCTATCACTAGCCTTAGCCAGCTCACTGGGGTTCCTCCTATCTTCATTAATCTTAACTTTTGCTAATAAAACTCTATTAGAGTTTTCCTTAGTAGGTTTTGTTACCATCTTTTGCTAAGGGGGGTTATTGGTGTGATTATAACATTTTCTATTTGTGATTTTGTGCAACTTAGCACTTTCCTTCAGTAGAAGTGATGCCATACTTGGGGATTAGCTATGCCCTGGCTTGTCCACAATATTTTTTTAATGCCCGATTAAGGGGAGGAGATCATTCTGATTCTCTATAATGAATCCTCCCTTATTCTAATTAAGTTTGATATTTACTCCTAACCTTATTACATAATTGATATTATGATTAGGGGTGTTTGTGGGCTCAAATATATTTTTATAATGAACCTTGCCCTGGTAAAATTTAGGTCTAATAGTATATATTTCTTTATTGGTTCTTAAGTCAATATGTTTGAGTGTTTTAACATTAATATCCATTTTTACTAAAATAACAACACCTAAATATGATAGATAATCATCCTCAAATCCTACAACTTCTCCAAGTTGATTGCCTAGGGTTTTAATGATTTCATTGTTCATTAGTTCCACTGGAAGATTGGAAAGTGTTATCCATCTGTTGACTTTAAATGATTTAAGATTAGTAGGATTGAAATTAGGTCTCCAGTTAATAAAAATAAAATTATGCCTTTTATAGTACGGGTTTTTGCTAGAGAAAAACTCTTTTAAAAAAAAAAACATAATGCTATAGCATTCTATAAAGAAAAAATGTTCATAAAGGACATAAATACCTACCTAGCCCTTGAAGGTTTCTTGAAACCATTCAGCTACCTCTTCCACGTGAATTTATTTTCCACACCATCTAGGGAATAAGACACAAGTTTTGCAATGATTCCACATATAATCAGTGAGTTTGTTACTGATATCCAAAGTAACTTTATTTTTTGTATTCACCATATGTGGGCTTTGCTTAGGGCTTGTTCTTTTCTCTTTTGGTGTAGGTTGAGAAATCCTCTCAGGTTAAGAAAATTTATGATTTTGAGTTGACCTCAAATAAGTATTTGTCTAATGCCCCACCTTTGTGTTCACAAGTTGATTGTAGTAAGGGTTCACATTACTATTTTTGGATTTAGGGTTTTGCTAGAAAGTTTCTCTATGATAATAGTCTTCACGAGGGGCCAATTTTATAAAACCTCCCACTTTCTTTTTGCAGAGATTGAGACTTTGGATTTGTCTAAAAATGAGTAGGGAAGGGGGAAGGGTTAGGGTCACTTTTACCCAATGCAGAGCAATTGGTGTGTGTTGTGAAATGGGGGATTTTTGAGGTAATTGGAATCACCCACAACTTAGAGGCCCTAGGTTCTTCTTCCTTTATGTTCATTTTAGTCAAAATCATCTAAGCCCTTCTAGATTTCTTGCTTAGAATGAATTACTAACCTAGATCTTCCTATTTTTGTGGGGTGGGTTGGGGGGGGGAGCCCAACCCCTCTAATTTCACACAATATTTATTCCAAGGTTTGAATGCTAGTTTTCAGCCTTCCATAAATTGAAACCCTTATTTGCGAGCAGAGTCTTGCTTTTTTCTACTTTTTTTTGTTGATGTCACTTCATCATTTTTTTCCTTATCAATTTGTGATTTATTTTTGGGAGAAAAATATTAATTTTGATGGAAATTTTTTTTAATTTTAAAGGAAAAAATATTAATTTATATTGGCAATTTTTTTCAATTGTATGAAAATTCTAGAAAATCCTTGCGAATCTGTCATTATTAAGGGGGAAAATAATAATGTGTTTGGCGAACATTTTATTTTTGAAGGAAAAAATATTTAAGTGTATTAGCGAATTTTTTTATTGTAAAGGAAAAAATATTTAATTGTATTTGCAAAGTTTTTCAATCATTCAAAAATTGTAGAATTTTTTTTGCTAATATTTCGTTATTTGTGGGGAAAATATATATTTTTTGGCAATTTTTTCAATCTCTTAAAAATTGAAATGTGGATTTTTTCAATCCACACTCTATTAATAGTCATATGCCATGAGTCATGACTCATCATGATGGGCCAATTAAAAATGGAAATTAATGTAATAATTAAGGCAAAATCACATCAAATATTGAGAGAACAAAGCCTTTATTCATTGTCAAATTTCCTACATGGTGGTATCGATAATCATGGCCATAGGTGCATGCATACCTAACAACCATCATTTCACCATTATAAATATATTATTTATGACCATTGGACAATCATAGATCAATGGCTTAAATACTATTTTGGGCTGAGATTCTGAAGGATACAAAGTTCTGTAGAAAGTCTACAGAATGGAGACATGTGTCAAATCAATATACTTAACTTCATGCCCTAACCTTTAACATCGACCACAACTGGTTACATGGATGATTGATAATGTTGTGTTGTTGCGATGGACATTAAATAATTTTCTTATCACTACCATTATCAAGTATGATCCATGCATGACGTCCAATTTGGTACTGACAGAATGAAGTTATTCCAAATTTCGCACACTCTTCCATTTATGGAAAATATTTATAGAGATATATCAAAGATTTAATACAATACGTCTAGAAATCTATTATATACATGGCTTCCTTTGGCCTTTTTAAAGAACAAAGGAATTAATAGGATTACATGGGGAATTAATAAGGACTAGGAGTTATTATCGACCATAAACAAATTGGATAGTATTTAGTCTATTTATAGATGATTTCATAGACTTTTTTTTCTTAAATTCGATCTCCTTGAGTAGATAGTGCATAGTAGCTAGTTGAGAGTCTAGTTTAGGCCTTTTTAAAAATCTAATTTAATTTCTAAATTCTTGTTGATTTTGGGCAGACAGAGTGTGGTAGCTGGGTGTACACTATAGAATCTAAAGATGGATACTCTTATTCAGTTGACAACTAATAAGACATAGATGACCTTTTTGGGTACTATCAAAAACCTGATGCTGAAATCAATTTGTAGGTAGGTTGGAACATTTACAAATGAGGCCATGGTGATGGTTTTGGGCCATAAATTTATGATATCTATTAAAAAATACTAAGTGAATACAAACATTATGTCCCAATTTTTAACCTCTCTTCTCAACCTTAAACGAGACAAGATGGAGATACTATTGCTGCTAAGGCAGGTTTTCAAAGAAGAATTATTGAAGTATCACATTCAAGTTTCCACCCTGAAAGAAATAGGGGTGGGGATCCCATGGCCAAAGGATATACCCAAGCTTTTGTAGCCCGGCCAAAACACAGACCGATAACCATTTATTATGAACTCTAATGATGAGAAACTGATGTGACATAGGAAATGGGTGGTGATTGGTAGGAATTTCCTTCGTAAATGGTTTCTCCTTAATGAAATGTGAGACTAACGATGAATGAAAGAATCTTCACAACTTATCATCTCTGGAGTATTCAACTTTGAATGAAGGGAAGGAGAGCACCCTACTTTTTTGAAATAAAGGGCTTTTTGTTTTGAATGTGATGATTATGGCAATGCTATTATCACCAGTGGTAGAAAAGTTACATGGTGCAAATACCACTACCATACCACCTTCTAGCTTTTGATTCTTGAAGTGATTATTATAAATTTTCGGTAGAATTAGGGGTATTCCCACTTTGAAGTGTAATCCAAATGTTGTGGGAATTCATTATTCTATAGGTCTTAAAATTACTCTTCAATGTAAATATTCATAAACATGTCACATATTAATGAAAATTTTGCAACTTCAGTTGCCTTTTATGGATTTTAAAAATTATCTATCACACTGAGCATATTTTAATTTTTGAATGACATGGACAAAGAGTTTGTCATAAAATTGTGTGTGATTTTGTGAATCTCTAATGTAAAAAATTAAAATTACAATTGTTTCTCCTAAATGCATTGCATTATTTATGAAAGAGAGAAATTTTTATTTTATTTTAAAATCAAATCTTTTTCTTCCTTTATTATATTCTTTATGATATTATTTCTTCCTTTTGTTTATATCACACTACATACTCATTTTAAAACCCCTGTTATAAAACAACCCCTAAACTTCTTTCTTCATAAAATAAGAAGTTTTATCCATGAAGCTTTCTATCATAATGTCAAATTTTAATAAGATTACTATACTCTATACCAGGGTCCAGACCTACACCTGGATTTTCTATATGTTATACAATATAAGGTTTGCTATTATAGATTTTTTTTATTTTTATATAAAGATTTGTGGAGGTAATAAGATTAACTAGAAAGTTCTATAAAGGATTAAATGCTAGATCTTGGCAAGATTTATCGTATCTTCTAATGCTTTAGTGAAACTGAAGATTTAAAATTTGTCAATGTCTCATCTTAAAATCATATCTTAATTTAAAATATAAAGTAAATAATTTATAAATCTTAAAATGAATACATTTTTTTTGATAGTTTAATAATTACAATAGGGTAAATTAAGGCCAACACCCATTATATTAAAACAAAAGTAAAGTTGTACAATTTACATTAAAGTTTGGCATATAGCCAATAGTAACAGACCCTAAGACCTCATTCCTACATCTAGCCAGTAGTAACATACCCTAAGATCCCATTTCTTCATCTAACATATCTATCAACAAAAAATGGGGGACTCATATATGAATAACCCAAAAATAGAAAATATAGTCTAGAGAGTGCCCCATTATTCAAAAAGAATTTTAGGTCTACCTTATTGCATTCACAATGTCTTGTTCCACCTCCATTTTGACTACCTTGCCTTTCTTAGTTTTGAGGATGACCTAGAAGTCCTCTCCACAGTTGGCATGGGCTTCTGCTCTTGCGATCTCCTCCACATCCTTCCTATCTCAAAAAATCTATTCCTCTCCACTCCCCTACTCCATCTCCTCAATAATCTCAACTACATCTACTTCATGGAATTCATCTTCATTAAGAAACCCTTTAGTGGCTAGATAGTTCTAATACCAATCATCTACTTCAAATTCATATATTTTTTCCACATACATCAGAAAATTGATGCTCCTATTTATCTCACCCCCTAAGCATGTAGCAACTCCACATTTTTTGTTTGCACAATTGGGTGTTATCACTCCCCAATTCTTTGAATATAACACTTGTGTGGTAGGGGAATGAGGATATTTAAACACCATCTGGATGAGTTTTTTTTCCCATTCGTTGTAAACCCCTATATATATGACCATGGCCTAGAAAAAAACCAAAATGCCCGAGTTGACCTTGTGCCTATTATACACCAATAAAAACTCCAAATCCAAAACTATCTTAATTGATTGCATAATGTACATGTGGTCATTCACCAGTACACCCATTAACCTCTTATCAACATGACTTACCCCATAAATTCTCTCTATGTTTTTTTTTTTGCATCGAGCATTAAATAGGTGTTCCCATATCATCTAGCTCACTACTTAATGTTTCCAACACTCTTTTAGTTTTAAAGTAGATACTAGAGCCACCTCAATGTCCAATTTATAGGAAAATAATAAATTTGATAATGGACACTTCACTTACAAGTTACCTTGAGTGATATGGATCATATGATCTCGCCTCATGATCATAAATAATTATATTACCTTGAGTAACATGATCTTGAGTGGCATGATCTTGAGCGATATGATATTTGCCTCATAATCATAAAACATTCCATCAAGAACTTTTTTGAGGAGGTTGTACCACCTTATGTCCTAATTAAAGTATAATTTGTTAGGATTATGGAAAGGTGTGTACTAAGAGGGGAGGGGTGAATCAATACCCCTAAAAATTTTCAAACTAAATCCTTGTAAACATGTAGTTCATTAATCGACTGTATCAATTGCATTCACCATACACTTAATAACAAACTAAAATGTAAATGCATGTAATCTAATTAACTAAGTATACATGAAACTTCATACACATAACACATGTATTTTGGTATTGCAGAAACCCTTGTTAGAAGGTAAAAACTATGATGGGGATGGAACCCACAAAGCTTCATTTCTACAAAAATAAAGTTGTAGGTTAAGGCTTACAAAGATTGATCACTTCTGGTGATCTTACCTTGTTAAGAGTAACAATAAGATCAACAAGATCTACCTGGTTAGAGAATTTTAGCAACATAATTAAGTGTGCACTCAGTTAAGAGATTTTACAAAATACTGTTAAGTATACTCTGTTAGGAGATTTTAAGTCTGCTACAATTTCTAGAGAGTAACAATAAAGTGTGATCTATATGAGAAACAACTTACATTACTGATATAAGTTCCATTAAGTACAATAATGAAATCACCTTGTTGTGATAAATGTCTTTTTGTACTGCTTGGTAGCCTTGAACTATTTTTGATAAACTGAACACTCTATCAAAATCCTTGCAATCTTAATCCTGTCAGATCTTTCGATGTCTCCCAATGACAACTACTTCATATGATACTTGTCAAAATGATATCTTTACAATATTTATATCAAAGTGATTTAACCTAATTAGGGTTTGACAATATCTTAGAAAACCTAAGATCAACAATTCAAATGATTAACCTAGATCATCTTTACATAGGAATCATCAATCATTAAATGATTAAAAATGTATTAAATATTCACCTCAATCTTAGTAAACCATTTTCTTGCTAGGAAAAAAGTTGTTTACCTTGAACTATGTGCCATTCCAAAATTTTATGTGAACTCTAGAATGCTCGATAAATGACGAGTCTCGTTCTCAACAAATATTGGCACTCAGTAATCTTGTGTACTCAGTGACTATTATACTCGGTAAGTATGTGCTCGGTGAATACTACGTAGTTATGACTGACTAAATTATCTTGCTCTGTTTATCAACTGTATACATGAATACTAATGACAACTCTTAATCCTCTTAGGAGTAACATTCTCCCCCTTTTGCATTAGTATCAAAAACATATGTGTATGTTGACTATAAAAATTGGAACTAAAAAATTTGTAAACCAAAAATGTAGAACTGTGTGAACTCCCCCTTTGAGCATGCTCTCAGTGTATATACATATATTTCACCCTTTTTTGAAAGTAATGACAAAGAATGTACTTAAAATTTGTCAAAGATATTTTGATGGGTTTTTTTGAGAGTATCCAAGAGGTTTTCTGATTCCTCTTTGATATTTTCTAAAGAAATCTTCTCTAGACCAACTTGGGCATGCATATAAAAAATATTCTCAATAACTAAAATCTTGGGGGTGGCAACTAATTCCTTTTCCTTATTCACATGCTTTTGCATCACCTTTAGGTGGGGTAGTAACTTAGCCTGAAACTCGGTTACCTATTCTCTTATCTTGTCCTCTTCCTTTCTTAACTCTTGTCTTAATCACTGAATATTTGTAACATTTGTATAATGGTCATAAAATGCATTAGGCTTGGTTGTTAGACTAGTAGCACTATTCTTGAGATCTTCATCTAATTGATTTATCTTTTCACTAACCTTGGTATTGAAGGAGTTTATAGTGCATAATTTTTGCAAAATTTTAATAACTCTTTGAATGATGCTATCTAGCTCAGTTATTACCTAAGAAAGTTTGACCTTATTCACTGCCACTTCTTGGCTGATTTTTTCGGTTAGTTTGTACTGAATATTTTATTCCACTCTTTCTTTAATCATCTTCTCTGCATAATTAGTTGGTCCATTGATGGTCTTGGTGAGAAGTGCAAGTTGGTCAATGATAGGGGCTGATTCATCTACATTGATGTCTGGGGCAACTTGCATTAAGATTTCCTTGACATCTTATAGCACCTTGGCATTCTTGTGTTCTTGCCTTAGATTCTCTTGAGCTACTTTTCAAGTGCATATCTCTCCATATTTCATGAAATCTTCATGGTCAAGTGTCCTCAGATCACATGCTGGAATTTATATTATCTCATCAAGTGTGACCGGACCCTTACTTCCATGCTTCCTTTTCTTCTTCTTATCTTTCACACTAGATGTTGGAGATTCTGTAATAGAAACTTGAGCCTTGTGCTCTAGATTTGTCTTGGGTGGCTTGGTGGATTTTTCTTCTTCTTTATTCTTCCCGGTTGTTGACTCTACAATTTGTGGTGCAAGGGTTTGCGACCTAGTGTCTATGGTAGAAGTGTCTACCGTTGTCTCTGTTTGTGTTCTTTGAATATTATTTTCTGCATCAATGGTCTCGGTGGGTGCTTCACCTTATGTATCCTTACCACTATGCTCAGTCTCTTTACCAATCTCCTCACCCTTGTCTCCAGTTGTAATATTTTCTTTCTCGGTTGGAGCTTCCTTAGTTTTTTGTTTAGTTTCTTTGTCTATAGCTTGTACTAGTATGGGTAGATTACCTGGTACCATTGCTCGTGCTACCTCAGTTGCTTCTCCTTCTCCAAGGTTCTCGATAGCATTGGTTATCATTTCATCTTCTTTAGCTTCATCATCGGGGTCACCTCTTGTTATGTCTTAATTAATATTTCCTCATCCCCTAATGTAGTCAACATCTCAAGAATTCCTTCCATGACATTTTCAACAATAGTTATGAAGTCTTCTATAGATGTTTCCTCCTTGGGCTACTCACTATCTAAGATGTGAATAGGTTCATCCTCAAAATTTATTGGTACAAATGCTTGTAAGCTTGATTGAGGTTTCTCGGTATCAACTACAGATGCAGTTGCCTTCATTTTTTCCAATGGACTGAGGGTTTTAGTCCATATTCTATTACTTTCTTCATCAAAATCTTGTATTTTTCCTTGTAAAATTTTGAATGATCTATCCTTCATAAAACATTTACCTGCATATTGTTTCAAGGCTTCATCTATCTCAAGGATAGAGAAGTCAGGTTTTGCCAAGATTAGAGACCTTTCTCTCATCCTCTTCTCATTTTGAAGTACATAAGCCCTTCTGGCAGATACTTTATCATACAACTCATTAGGTATGCTACTTGCAAACTCAACTGGAACTCGTTTGAAATTTATCATCATACCTATTATAGATTCCTCCATCTTGTCCTAATCCTCGGTGCTTAGGTTGGAATATCTATTCAACTTAGGAGTAGAAAGCCTTCTAGTGTTCTTTATTCCTTCTGCAACTTCATCAATAGTTTGAGGTCCTTTATTTTTGGCAACTTTGATGGTTCACATATTTTCTTCTAACTATCTCAACATCAACTCAGCTAGGTCAAGTTGCAAACCCTTCTTCACAACTTTATGCATGATGTCAATTGCTCCACATGCAACACTATTCCGTATATTCGACTGGAATATCTTATATGCAATGATATACGCACTGAATATCATCTCAGGGTCATTAATTGTGTTTATTCTCATGCCTCTACCATCCCATTCTACTCCAGTTAACTTCACAATCTCATTCTTTGGTGGATGTCTTAGGGATTTTTATTTTTTGTTCATGGGATACTCGGTAACCACATGTATACCATCCTTTGTGATCCTTATTGGTTCATCCAACCAAATCTTTCCTTCATGTACTTGGCTTATCACTATTTGTATCCATTCTATCTTAAACTCTTTCAAAAAATATAGGGCATTGGTTAACCATTTTACCTCTAAGTTTTTGTGATCTTCCTTTAGTTTTCCACTAGTGCAAATATTTTGATAGGTGGATTGGAGCTCAAAGTCATGTATCTCTATGATCTTTCAATAAATGTATGATCTTATATCCTTTACAAGTAAAACCCTAGGCGGTATCAAAGAGAATGCTCCTTTGTCATCGGGTTGTGCTACAATCTCTGGGTACAATTTTTATTTTAGTTCTTTGTAGGTTGCTAACTTAATCAATGTGACCTTCTTGTCACTATCAATTTTTGATTTCACATAATTTGATGAGGATGCCATTGTCTTAACAGATTTAGGGATTCACGTAAAATTTGAGAAAATAACTCAGTTTACTAAGAATGTACTTGAAATGATATCAAATGACTTGTGATCTACTTAAATATTTGTGAAATTCTCAAAAAAATATTTGCTCAAATTCACTTGAATCGCTATGGTTTGCTCTTGGTTTGATGTGTGAAGAAATGATTTTATTTCTCATGTAGTTATAACAAAAACCTTGTTTGATGCATTAAATGATTTACCATGTACTACTCGGTCAACAATAAAATCACTCGGTTAACTCAAAGATACCTCAGCTCAGTGAACACTATCAATGCTCAGTTGACTATGCAACGTGGTTGTCTCTAACACTTTCATCGACTAGAATTTTCTTACTCGGTCCAGCTTAATCGACTAAACTTATTTTAAGTTAACAACATCTAATACCCTAGTGCATCTTAATTCATGTTGATTTGGTATTCATTCTAAAGATTTAAGGAATTGTTGTAAGATATAAACGATTGAAATTTAGTTCCATACTTACTTGTTTTTGCTTAGGTGGAGGTGGTGAGATCACCTAATCCAAAGGATGAGGTGTCACCGACTGTTGTGCTTATTTCAACATTTTCATCTATTTCTCTTCTCCACATTTGGTTCCTTATCCTCATGATTTATTCAATGGTGTTCTCACTTGCATTAATACTCAATTCTAGTGCTCGTTCTCTATAGTCTCTGCTTAAATGACTGACCTTATGACAGTGCAAACATGCCATTCCATAATTTGTCCAATTTCAAGATTTTCCTCTGTAGTGCATTCTCATATAGTTTTCTTCTATATGTCCACATCTCTCACATGTTGTACAACTAGCCCAAGTGTTGTAATCCCAAGTGTATACATTACCTTGTCTTATCGGTTGATATGTCTTGTTTTTGTCCTTTCAGTTTCTAGACTTGTTTCATTTTTGTCCTGCATTCCTATGATATGTGTCCATGCATGTTGCAAGTGCAACAATGTTTTCCCATGTAGTGTTTCCTAGGTGACTTATTCAACTTTTATCTACACTCATGTGCTTGATGTCCATACTTGTTGCAATTATAACAATAACCATCAAATCTAAGAGTAGATTTAGGAATACCTTTTGCTTTGGTTCTGTAAACATTTGATGTGTGGCTTGGTTTTCCACAGTGATAGCATGAGAGCTTCTTTGGCCTTGTATTTTCATAGGCACTCTTTCATTCAACTTGTTTTGATAACTCTCCTTGCTTGGTATAGCCTAAACCAGTAGTGATGTCAAGTCTTCTTTGACTATTTAGAAATTCATCCATCCTTTTAGTACTTTCTTTAGCTTTCTTAATCATCTCATTATGCTATTGTTGAATCTTTACTTCATTTTTCAGTCTCTCATTTAATTCACTTAATTCACCAATGTCTTCCAATTTTCTAGTAAGCTCACAGTTTAATCGATTGACTTCCTAACTCATGACAACCATCTAACTGGAAATTTCAAAATGATGCTTGGTAAGCCTTAATATTTTAGATTCCTTTTCTTCTAGATTTTCAATGATTTGTCTTCTATCTTCAATAGCCAAATTCCTTTCTTATTCAGCCTGTCTTGCATTATTCATGACATCAATCATTCTTACCATTTGAGTCTCTTGTCCAATCTAGAGTGCTTTCACTTGTTTAGTAAGATGTTGATTCTTTTCAAATAGATCTGATATGGTTCCTTCAGATGCATTAGATATACTTCCAGATCTAGATCCTTCAAATGGATCCTCTATCTCTTCTTCTTGATAATCAGTCTCATTAACATGAAATGCCATTTCCTTCCTTTTGATCAGTAACTCTCTCAGTTTTTCTTTGGCTTCCTTGAATTGTTCTATGAGAATCTGCATTACCATTTTCTGATTTTCAATAGTCTTATCAAACTTATAACTTTCCATCCTTAAGATATTTTCTCTTCAGTGATTAAACTTCCTCAATAAGATAACTAGCTTTGATACCAATTGTTGGGATTATGGAAAGGTGTGTACTGAGAGGGGAGGGGTGAATCAATACCCTTAAAAAATTTCAAACTAAATCCTTGTAAACATGTAGTTCATTAACCAACTATATCAATTGCATTCACCATACACTTAATAACATAACTAAAATGTAAATGCATGTAATCTAATCAATTAAGAATACATGAAACTTCATACACATAACACATATATTTTGGTATCACAGAAACCCTTGTTAGAAGATAAAAACTACGATGGGGAAGGAACCCACAAAGCTTCACTTCTGCAGAAATAAAGTTTCTGGTTAAGGCTTACAAAGATTGATCACTTCTGGCGATCTTAACCTATTAGGAGTAACAATAAGATCAACTAGATCTAAATAGTTAGATTATTTTAGCAACACAATTAAGTGTGTACTTGGTTAAGATATTTTACAAAAGACTGTTAAGTCTACTATATTAGGAGATTTTAAGTCTACAATTGCTAGAGAGCAACAATGAAGTATGATCTGTATGAGAAAAAAATTACATTACTAATATCAGATCCATTGAGTACAATAATAAAATAACCTTGCTATGATGAATATGTCTTTCTATACTTCTCGGTAGCCTTAAACTATTTCTGATAAACTGAATACTTTATCAAAATCCTTCCAATCTTAATCTTGTCAAATCTTTAGATGTCTCCTAATGGTGGCTACTTCATGTGATACTTGTCAAAATGACATATTTACAATATTTATATCAAAGTTATTTGACCTAATTAGGGATTGACACTATCTTAGAAAACCTAAGATCAATGGTTCAAATGATTAACCTAGATCATCTTTACATAGGAATCATTAGTCATTAAATGATTACATCCATATTAAATATTCACCTCGATCTTGGTAAACCATTTTTTTGCTCGACAAAAAATTGTTCACCTTGAACTATGTGCCATTCCAAACTTTTATGTGAACTCTAGATTACTTGGTAATTGCCGAGTCTCTGTCTTGATATAGACTGGCACTCAATAATCCTATGTACTCGGTGAATTCTATACTCTGTAACTGTGTGCTCAGTGACTAAAGTATAGTTATGACTGACTGAACTGTCTTGCTTTGTTTACCGACTGTATACATGAATACTAATGACAACTCTTAATCCACTTAGGATTAACACAATACATGTCAAAAAAATTAGGGAATACATGTTTATTTATTATTATCATTAATAGTTGTCATCATTTAGTACCTTATCTTTGTTGAATACAAACCTAACATCTAATTGTAAGATCAAAATCAAAAAATTTGTAGACTTTCTAAACCCTAAATGATAAATAGCCTATGGGACCCACCATCCCACTAATACTCATGTGGCATGATATATAATTAGTTTATTGATAATTGGATGATTGTAGATTAGTGACATAAACTTTATTTCAAGCTGAAGTTTAGAAGGATGATTTTTTTTACAAAATTCCTTTGGAAAAGATACACATGTCAGGGTGACATGTTAGAGTGATTAAATGAAATTATGAAAGGTTTTAGTTTCATAACATCCACAAGATGAAACAGACAATAGCTCATGGGACCCACCATCTAACTGATACCCATGTGGCATGAATTTGTCATTGGATATTTGTGATTTAACTAAGTATATTTAATTAACTACACTTATTACTTAATAATAACATATAAGCTAATTCAAATTTCACTATTATAAATAATCTAAATCAATTTAATGATCATTGGGTGATCTCAGAACAAAAAAGTAGGCTCTATTTCAGGCTAAATTTTTGAAGTATAAAAACATTTAGAAACTTCCTCCAAAAAAGAGGCATGTGTCGGTGTGATGCATCAGATTGATCAAATGAAAGGTTTGAGTTATGTAGCATCTACAAGGCCAAATAGCCTATAAAACATACAGTCTAATTGATACCCATGTGGCACAAATTCTTTATTGGACATTGGTGATTTAACTAATTATACTTAATTCACTATAATTTAAATTTATTTAATGACCATTTGATGATCCAAGATCACTGACATAAGCTCTATTCCAGGTCAAAGTTGTGAAGGATATTTTTTTTTTACAAAATTCCTCTAGAAAAGAGACATGCTAGTGTGATGTTTTTGATTGATAAGATGAAATCTTTGAGTAACATCCACAAGGCCAAAAACTAACAACCTATGGCACCCATGGATGGACACAAATCTATCATTAAATATTGGTGGTTGTAGATTTAGTTGACTATACTTTAATTTTATTTGTACATTTAATTAACTATAATCAATTCATTCATCATTGGATGATAGAATATCAATGGCATATGATCTATTTTGGGCAGAAGTTCTAAAGCATAAAAAACTCTTCAATTTTTTTTCTTCAGAAAAGTGATACATGTGATTTGTCAGACATTAGAGAGAAGGAATTAAATTCCTAAAACTTTGAGACTTTGACTAATGTATAGGATAATACGATGCTACAAATTTTTCCCTTTAGGATTTGAGGCTTTTGAAATTAAGGGAGATTGGTATTTGGACTAACCATTTAAGCAGGGAGATTTAGAAACAATATTGAGGAATGCAACAAAGTCTATCCACACTAGTTTATTTATTCATCATTTCAATTTCAAATATTGGGTAAAATAAAAAAACCTACATCCCACATTGTTTAATTTTTAATTTTGTGTTTTGGATTGTAGAATTAGTGGTTGAGGGTTTACATTTTTAAAAATTTCTACCACCATTTTTGACCATTACCAAAGATGGGGACACCAAAAGGCAAAGCAAAAGAAAATATAGACTGTATCCAACTAGTTAGAACCTAGACTGAAAACCCAATTGGTTAAAAATCCAGGTTTCACTAATAAGTACCATGATATTTATGATCCTATAATCCATGGTAGGTGAACCACATAAATTAGATTCTAATTGGAGAATAAGGAAACAAGTCATAGGGCACAACATAATGTTTTTAACAAAATGTTAGAGAAAACATAATTAAACTTGCATTATGGGATGTTGGATTGGGACACATGATGTTACCTGAAGTTTTCTCTTACACAAAAAATTGTCATGGTTTGTGCCCAAAATTATGATGAAAATAGAAAATCAATTGTTAATAAAAAATACTTAAAAGGAAATTTTATCCATCACCGAGGAAGAATTTAAAAGTTTTTTGGACTCAGGGTTTTGAGAAGAAAACTCAAACATTCATATTGACCTAGAGAAGCTTGTAGATGCTTATCAGAGAATCAATGAAATCAAGAAAAATAAATTTCTCAAAGTTATAACAATGGATGGTACCCAATTGGATCAGAATCATAAGCCTCCTTATAATGTTGATATTTTTGTGCTATGGTTTCATAATATTATTGCCTTGCTAACATTTTGCCTCATATTGGAAAAAAATAGGGAAGTAGGTGCAAGCCTTCTTGGAATGATATTTAATGTCCAATGTGTTTCTCAAGTAGTCAGATATAATTTATGAGCATGTTGTTCAATCCATGCATACATAATTTGTAATAATTAAAAGGGGTTCCTCTAAGACATTTAGGTTCGCAACCTACTTTTTCCATCTTCTTCTAGCAAAATATCATGGAACCTTGAAAACCAACAAGCTTGAGATTTAGGTGTTTAAGAATGATGAGAAGAGAATAATGGCTCTAATATATGAATGGATCCCTAAGATAAGGATGCATGATAAAAAAAGGAACTACACCCATTTTGCAGACTTCTTTTTACACGAACGTATCATGAAATTACAAATACTCCAATGCCTAGTTTGCTTGTGTATTGTAGAGATTGCATTCAACTCAGACCTAAAATATTTTTTTTTGTGTATAATAGGGGATAATTCAAGATCTGGAAACCTACAACAACACTGTTAGACAACTACAAAGCCTAAATTTTGTAATAAATCCCTAAACATCAAGAGAGAAAGCATATAATAATTAAAATGCATACACAATAATAAAAAATTAAATCAATTCAAATAACAAAGATATGCAAATCATATTTAGTTCTCCCTTGTTCTTCTCCTTCTTAATGAAAATTGTAGGCTTTCATCTTGTGCTTGCTTAGACAACACAAGAATTCAAAGTATGTGATTACAAATTGTGAGAATAATCTCTAATTATATAGGAATTCAGGATTCCATTATTGATGGGATTGATTGAATTTGATTGAAGAGTTGAACTCAATTGATTGACTTGTCAAAAGAATAGATTGATTTGTTAACTTATTTGATTGGAGAGTGAAGTGAATAGATTAGAAAGTTAATTGGATAGATTAGAGAATTGACTAAATTGTTTGATTTGTTGACAAGATAGATTGGTCAATGAACTAAATAGATGGATTAGTCAAAAAAGTTGATCGAAAAGTTGGGAAAGGTAATTGAATAGTCAGATTGAGACTTAGTGTTAGTTAGAACTAGAAGAATAATTCTAGCTAAATAAATTAAAAAATTCATATAGTTGCACATGTGGAATATAAATAAATATATAAGATTTATTTATTTATGAGAAGAATGAATTAGTAAATTAAATAGATTGACATTTATTTAATATTAAGACAAATGGGTTAATTAATTACTAGTTTTTTACCAGTAATGATTATTTTATTAATAAGTAGTATAAAGTTTACAATTCAACATATAAGAGTAAGTTTCCATAATCCATGTCTATCCAAAAGTTACAACCAAAATTGGCTAAAAGCCTTCCCCTAAAAACCCCATCCCTTTACATAATTACATAATTACATCTTGAATGTACATCAGGGCTTTACAATAATCACAATATTTACATAATTGAGGCATTAAGCCATCACCTAAAGCCATTCTAAAACCAAGGGATTTTAGCCATTCAAAAAAACCATTGTGTCCACCCAAAATTTGCATATTAGGAGGATAGAAAAAATTGCATCATTCCAAAAACTATTAAACATCCTTCATAAACATGAGTTGCAACACTGCAACACACTATGGAACCTTGTTTTATGACATTCATACACATTGTAGAATATTGGGCCGAACAACATCCAGTCGATTAAGCACCAAAAGAATCATTTCGTCACACCAAAAGGAAGACAAAAAAAACCTTAACATGACAAAAATTTCATGCCTCTTCCATATCTATATCTGATGGTTGTACATGTTCTTGGTCTCCTTGGTACAAATAGTGGAAAATCCCTTTAAACAAAATTCACTTCAAACTCATGACTCCTTATATTAGCCTTCATCTCTTTCCATTTGATTAACCTCTGCAATTTATATTCTTCCTTATCAATTTTTCCAATCCACCCAATGAATGGAATCACACCAAACTCACAAGCTATTGGAAGATTTTTGAGCATGTTAGAGTTTGGGATTTGGGTGTGCTGACATTAATATTTTGTCATTGATGTCAACATACTAATTTCTTTTTCAGACAGTGTGTTCAGGATGTTTTACGGAGAGGATTTAAGTGTATCAAATGATATTTTTGAGATCTTAAGCTACAATTATAAGGTATTTTTTATATGTGTTTTTAGACCATCTTCAAAGGTTCACATAAGTTTCTATGACAGTTTGAGTGAGGAATAATTGAGTTTCTAGTTTAGTGTCACAGTGTTCCTATGAATAGTGGATGAGTATTTGGTTTGGTATGACTTGGATTTGATGTTTCCAAGGCTATGAAGTTGGTGGTTACATGGTGACTTATCATTGTGCTCAAAACTAGTGTTGTTCATGATTCACCATATAGCAAGATATATTTTGTTATGATTGAGTTCAATATTTTAGTGTTCCTCTTATCATAGATAAAGATGAGTTTCAATTTTGTATTAGAGATGATGTGAAGGTTTTGGATGGTATTCATGTTTCTTGTTGGTGTTCTTGGATTGTGTGATGATCATGTTGCTGGTTCACATTGGTTGAGGTGATTGAATTTACTATTTTGGTAGCGTATTGATGTTTCTTCATTTAGATCCTAGCCGACTTGATGGAGTAACATGTTGCAATTCTTGATGTTGCCTTGATGACACATATGCATGTTTGTGGATGAAGTTTTGGTCATATCTAAGTCTTGGATAACTTGATTTGGATCGCATTGGAGATTGAGCATAATATTTATATCTTTTGTTGTATTAGGTCTTAGATTACCTAGTGGTTGATTATTCTTTGTAATCAGTATAAATGAAAAATCATTTTGTAATTTTGGTAGAGTATGTGTGAGAGAGGTATGATGGTATTTGTATTCTACATTTGAAGTAGAGTTTGTACTTCATTGGAACTATTTTTGGCATAAGAGATGCTATTTGTCAGTTTGGTTGTAAAGGACTGTATGTCCACCCTATTGTAATTGAAGATAGATTGATGAATTTGACTAAGGGCTTGATCTAAGATTGTATTGTGAGAAATGAGCTATGGGTAGTGTGCCTGTTGATGTAGCTATTGTAATACCCCAAAAATGGGCTTCAGTACCATTGACCTCTTACATTGACAAATCGATCGAAATGAACCTTAAAGTCCTAACCTAAGGCACATTTGCACATCAAATAATTAAAACCCTAATCGATCCTATCTCAATTTTGCATCAAGGAATATTCCTAAATATTCCTAATTTATCCTAATTATTTCCAATTAAATATTATTTGGTGATAAATGATATTATTATTTTTTTTATCCTAAAGTTGATTAATGAGATATGTTGAATATTTAATTAATTAAACTTAATTTGGCCACTTAATTATTTAATTAGATTTAATTGAATTTATTCCTAATTAATATTATTTTTATTTGACAATAAATTAAATTTCTAAAAATAATCGATTGAATATTTATTTAATTGATTAAATCAAGTTGTCAAATTTAATAATATGATTTTGAATAAAATAATTGATCAACCCATAAATCAGTTATTTAATTGTTCAAATCAGTTAAGTTGAGAATAAAATATATGGAAAATTAAATAAACTCATAATTATCTATGCACAAATCAAAAAAATAGTTAAACTCAAAATCAACTATTAAATTCAATTTGTTAAATTTTTAAACTCGACATGTGATTGTGAGTTGAAAAGCAGATTCGTCTGATCTGAACTTCTAATTTGAGTTAAAAAGCTAATTTTGCATGATTTTGTGAGATAACTATTTCTAATATCCTGATAACTCGACAATCAATTTGAGTTGATCAGGGAGAGATTTTGGCTTTCCATGAGTTCTCAAAACCCTGGATTTCTATATAAACAAGCCTCAGTCCTTTACAAATGATGACGAATTTGGAGAATCCTTGCATGTGCACTCTGGAGAATTTGGAGATTGTGCAATTTTTGAGATTCTTGCTAACCATTATTTTCTTAATTTCATAGCATTCATAGCATTCATAGCATTGATAGGTTATATTTCAATTCATCTTTCAAAGTTTTAGATCATTTTTACATAGTTTTCATCATTATTGCATAGAAAATCCAAAAACATAGATTAAATCTACATTCATTTTCATAGCTTTCATCATTCAAATCCTTCATTTAGGTGTTGCATTGTCACTGATCTTGGTCAATTTATGAGAATATCATACTCGCATCTACTAGAAGGCAGTAAATCCCCTGGTTAATGATATACTCATTTATTATATATTTTTTGATTATTAACCAATAATGTTTTACTGAAGTGTTGTGTCCATAAATAGGTACAATTTTCACACACACAGTTGTAAGCCTTTGGTTTCAAGTGCATCCTTTGTTCTCTATTTTCTCTTAATTGGGTAGTAATTTTAGTAGAATACATTCATCTAGTGGGTTTGACTCCCATTAAAGTTTTCCCTTAATCGAGTTTCCTTGATAACAAATCTTGGTATTTTGTATTATGTATTATGGATCTTGCATTACTATTTATCTTTCAGATCTAAGTAATTAAAGTGGAATTAAATGTAATAGGTAGACACAACTAATTCACCCTTTCCCTCTTAGTTGTGATTGCCTACTTTTAGGCCTAACAATTGGTATTAGAGCGTAGTCCTTTTGAAGAATCTTGAACGCTTGAAGGAGATCTATCATGGAAAATATGAGAAAAGAGAGTTTTAAGTTAGATGGAAATAACAATCTGATTTGGAAGGATTAGATGACTACCTACCTGATATGCATGGGGATAGGAGACAAATACTAGTAGATCATTGAGAAGCCTTATGCTATTCTGAATGACCTAATAAATGCTACTGTAAATGAAATGAAGAAATTCAAGGAGAATATGTTGGTCAGGGAAGCCTTGATCAACACCTTATTAGATTTAGAATATCCACACATCTATGGATTGAGGACTGCACATGAGGTATGGAAAAAATTAGAAACTATTTATGAAGGTGACACATATGTTAAGAAATCTAAGTTGCAAGGATTGAAAGAAAAATATAAAGATATGAAGATGAGTGAAGGTGAAACTACCTCAGTCTATTTGCACATAATAAATGATCTAGTTTGTGAAATTAGATGTGCTAGTGATACTTTGATAGACAATAAAGTTGTAGACAATATTATGAGATCTTTGCGTGCATGTTACAGTGAGAAATTTGTTGCTATTGAGGAACTGAGAACTATAAGACATATTTCAAGAGAAGCTTTGGCATGAAGAAACTATGCCTATGAGATGACTACACTTAGTAAGGAACTTTCAAAGGTTGAGACGACATTCAAAGGTAGTGTGACTAAGTATGACTAGGGAGAAAGCTCTAAAAAGATGAAATTCAAATACTATTCTAAGGATTGGAAAGAGATCATGGAAGAATAAAGGAATATTGATGCACTTGAAGTCTTGATTATAAGAAGACTACCTAAGGGCTCCAATAAGTATGAAGGAAGGTTAGGTTTGAAATGCTTCAATTGTAATAAGATTGGTCATATTGCATCTAGGTGTCCAAACAAAAGCTACAAGGATAGTAGAGACAAATCTAAGAAATATCATGCTAGAGGTTATAAAAGTTTTTATGCTATTGAAGAAGGTGTGATTGGTGATGAGTCTATTTTTGATGAGGATGAAATTATATTTATTACTATTAAATAAGATAATCCTAATGAAGAAAAAACATTGGTTTCATGAGTTATTAAAAGAGATGAATGGTTCAGTGATAGTGGATGTTCACATCATATGACTGGTGATAAGGATAAGTTTGTAAAGCTTGAAGAATATGATGGTGGTGTTGTTAGATTCAATAACAATGCTCCTTTTTTGATTAAAGGAAAAGGTTCTATTACTCTTTATGGTAAAAACAATACTAATGATGTCCTGTATGTTGAAGGTTTAAGTCATAGTTTGTCGAGTGTTGGACAACTATTGGATAAAGGTTATGTTGGTGCCCAAAAATGATGGATCACTTTTGGCCAACTGACAGGTACACACTAATACCTCTACAATTTTGGCTTAATCAAGCCAAGGCTGGTAGGCTTAAATTCACTTTAAACTATCAAATTCTCTATGTTAAACAATTACGTACATAAATAAACAAAGTTCCTCCCAAGGTGGTGAATGATCCTTGGAGGAAAGAAACAAATCCTCTAATAATCTCTATTCTATAAATCTTGACTAAATTGGATTAAACTAAGGACTTAAAAGTAATATGTTTGAAATAATGATTATATAATCTACAAACCACAAAGTATGAACCAAATGACAATTTCCAAATTATAGTTAGATCAATGCCTTCTAAATACTTGGGCTATAGAGTCATAAAAATTTCAATCCTACGTACAATCAAAGATGGTTTTAAGGTAACTCACTCCTATAAAGTGAGACCATCACCCTACAAGCTTCTATTGAAACAAAATTTAAAACAGCTTATACAATAGGTCCTATGGTTTTTAACCCAACTTAAGAGCCCGAAAGGAAACAATAATAGGTTCTCAGACCATGCTACCATTATTCAAATTGTAAAAATTAGTCATAAATGAATGCATCAAATAGAAAAACATAGTAGGATACCCTGGTTCATAAAGTAATCTAAAAGACTAATTGAAAACATATAACTTATAACCACAAATAAAAAAGAAGAGCACTTATCTTTATTAATGTTGAAAAAAATAGTACATTAGAGTTCATATTGTAGTTTTGATCAAATTATATCCTATGAAAATATTAATTGTCTTGTATTTTATTGTCTCTCTTTACATTTTACATTATGTATATATACATGTTTGAGTGGCTTTCACACCTCTTTAGGGTGAAAAGACACACCCTTATTACAAATTGTTTTGAAAAAATGATAAACTAACTAAAAAATAACTACCTAACTTTCGGATTTGGGCTTGGTTGAAAAACCAAAACACCTCATGGAAAGCTAAGATTTTTAGTGGAGATACGAAATTTGATTTCTTAAACTGGGTCTTTTTTACATTTTTAAAATTTGACTATCTTCTACCTCTGTCGGCATCATCTTTGCAGCATGTCAAAATTCCAGCATTTTCTGAAGGCTTTGATCATAGAATTTTGATTGTTCTTATCACATAGCTTCCTTCCATAATATCTCAACTTTTTAATTGAAAATTAATATAATTGTTTATCCCATTTCATGTAATCCACCATTAATTATTGGGCATGGAGTTTAAGAGGCCATTTTTAAGGGTTTTATCACTATATAGGACTCTAAATTTTGCCCAAATTTAGAGCTCCAGCAGGCTCTTTCTGGGGACGTATGCTCCATGTGAGCATAGTGAGATTCCAGCTATCTCTGGAGAAGAAGACCAAGTATCCATACTAATTTGATGTGAAGAAAATTGGGTGGCCCCAGGCCCCCAAAAATTGAATATTGATCCTTTCCTCTATCAAACACTTGATTTTGATCATGTAACACTTTTAACCTTGTTGCATTACACATGTCATCCTTATAGACAATTCTCATCACTTCATCAATATGATCTTTGACATCCAATCTATATTCAACCCTTGAGAAATCATCAGGTCCGTTGTAATCCTTGTTGAATAGAAGATTTTGGCTGATCATACAAACCTCTAGGTTATTCTTCTTTTTTCGGATACCTTCTTGTTCACAATCTGTCCCATCTCTATATTTTGGATATTTTTTCTCCTCACCAAAAGGCTTTGAGAATAGCTTATCTTCAAGAAGTACAAACTCTCTCTCACCAAGAGTTTGATCAGCTGGGACATTTCTAAAATTTTTAGAACTATGCTTCAACACATTCTCTTCATCATGTCTAGCTGATTCCATCTCATCTTCATATGTTTGGTGTACCTTTGGATCAAAGGATGAACTCCAAGATATCTCACCCTCTGAATGCACTTCATGAGTTTTATCAAATTTAAAATCAGGATTGTTATCTTCATTATGATGCTGATGGATTCCATTGCATAAAGGATCCTCTTCAAACAATGGATTCGATAACATAGAGAAATCAGACATATCTTCATCTACTTCCTCTTCAAACAATAGATTCAAAAACATAGAGAATTCAGGCATACATTCATGAGAATTTTCATTTGGATCATCAAGTTTTTCATCAACAAGACTAACATCTTCATTGACATTATCTCCTGAAACTTCCTCCTGTTCATGCAGTTCTATTTCATCTCCACAATTTGATTTCTCTTGAATATGGGCTGATCCGTCTACCTCCTTACCATGGTGGATTGAGAAAAAATTTGGACCATTCTTCTCAGTGTGTCTTTGCTATTCTATGTCTAATAAGGCTGAAATCTCTTCTACACGGAGAAGATCCTCTTCCTCATTTTCATATTCACCGATGTTTGACATCATACAAGTATCATCATGGAAAACATTTTTCCTCAGACTATCCAAAAGAATCTTCTCCATCAAAATATGAAACCTCACTTGACTCATATGTTATTTCAGTTTTGCACTCTTTCTCCTCTGCAACTAGTTCATTATTCATAAGTTCGAGAAAGGTAAGGAATTGATGATCGTATAAAAGACCTAGTTCTCGCATTTTGTTAAGAAGATTAGAAGATGGAGGCATGCATTCTGAAGGTATTTCTTGATAGATATGAAACATCCTTAGGAAGAATTGTATTTTAGATTCTTCCTCTTGTTTCTCTAAGTTCAAAAATGTGTCCAAATGGGATATATAATTTGGGTCTTCTTCATCATCACTGAGATTTCCATCAAACACAAGGCCTTGTTCAATTTGATCATAAGTCTCCTCTTCTCTGTCTTCACTATCTTCTTCTAATATCTTAATAAGAATCTTCAGATCATGGTCATCTAGCGAGATTCTCAAGTTTTTGACCTTTCTCATTAATTCTTTTCGTGAAGGCATAATTGTTACAGGTATCCTTCGATAAATATCGACCATCCTCAAGAATAAGTGTGCACAAGACTCCCCTTCAAATCTCTCCAAACTGAAAAATGCATCAAGTAGAGACATACTATGATCCTCTTCCATGATGAAAATTTGGTCTTCACACTATTCATAACACATGTTATCTTCATTGCTTGCATCATGGAATTCATATAGAAACCATTGTTCAAATTCTTTCCAAGATGAAATACTTTGTGTAGGTAATGATTCATATGCCTCTCTTGCATTATCTTCTAATATCTTGACAAATAGTTTCATTGCCTGATCTTCTACATAAATCTCATAGTTCTCTATAAATGCATAAAATGCATCCAAATGTTCAACTGCTGATTCATCCCATTATCCATGGAACTTTGGTACAAGTTGTGAAAACTTATGGAGAAAATTAAAAGGAATACAATGGAATCCCCTGAGATCCAATGGCCTGATACCATCTGGAATAAATGGTTTTCTCTAAAATGGTTGTTTATTTTGATACATTATGAATATCTGAATTGGTCATAACCTCTTTCTTTATACATTAGGTTCTTGACCATAGAGTCGCCACCTTTTTCAAAGAGGAAAACTTTACTTATCTCCTTCTGGGTCTTCTTTCTTAATAGAGTCACTGATTGAAATGCTTTATTGAGTAGAGTCACCACCTCATTAGAGGAATGTCTTGCTTTTGGGTTCTTTCTTCTAGTAGAGTGTGCTTCCAAAAAAACTACTATAACTACTTTCTAATTCTGATCTGTGAAATTTAAAATTCTAGGTAACTTCACAATATATATTGTGAGCAACTCTCCCCAGTAGAGTTGCCAATTTGTAGACCTCTACAATTCTAGCTTAATCAAGCCAAGGATGGTAGACCTAAATTCACTTTAAACTATCAAATTCTCTATGTTGCACAATTACATACATAAATAAACAAAGTTCCTCCCAAGGTGGTGAATGATCCTTGGAGGAAAGAAACAAATCCTCTAATAATCTCTATTCTATAAATCTTGACTAAAGTGGTTAAACTAAGGACTCAAAAGTAATATTTTTAAAATAATGATTATATAATCTACAAACTACAAAGTATGAACCAAATGACAATTTCTAAATTATAGTTAGATTAGTGCCTTCTAAATACTTGGGCTTTAGAGTCATAAAACTTTCAATCCTACGTATAATCAGAGATGATTTTAAGGTAACTCACTCCTATAAAGTGAGACCATCACCCTACAAGCTTCTATTGAAACAAAATTTAAAACAACTTATACAATAGGTCCTATGGTTTTTAACCCAACTTAAGAGCCCGAAAGGAAACCGTAACAGGTTCTTAAACCATGCTACCATTATTCAAATCATAAAAATTAATCATAAATGAATGCATCAAATAGAAAAACACAACAGGATACCATGGTTCATAGAGTAATCTAAAAGACTAATTGAAAACATATAACTTATAACCACAAATAAAAAAGAAGAGCACTTATCTTTATTAATGTTGAAAAAAATAGTACATTAGAGTTCATATTGTAGTTTTGATCGAATTATATCCTATGAAAATATTAATTGTCTTGTATTGTATTGTCTCTTTTTATATTTTACATTATGTATATATACATGTTTGAGTGGCTTTCACACCTCTTTAGGGTGAAAAGACACACCCTTATTACAAATTGTTTTAAAAAAATGATAAACTAACTAAAAAATAACTACCTAACTTTCGGATTTGGGCTTGGTTGAAAAACCAAAACACCTTGTGGAAAGCTAATATTTTCATTGGAGATGGGAAATTTGATTTCCCAAACTGGGTCTTTTTTAGATTTTTAAAATTCGACTATCTTCTACCTCTATCGGTATCATCTTTGCAGCAGGTCGAAATTCCAACATTTTTTGAAGGCTTTGATCATAGAATTTTGATTGTTCTTGTCACATAGCTTCCTTCCATAATATTTCAAATTTTTAATTGAAAATTAATATAATTTTTTTATCTCATTTCATGTACTCCACCATTAATTATTGGGCATGGAGTTTAAGAGGCCATTTTTTAGGGTTTTATCATTATACAGGACTCCAAATTTTGCCCAAATTTAGAGCTCCAACAGGTTACAAATTAGAATTCATGAATGGGATCTACTAGATCATTTGAAGTACAAAAAAAATTATTACATCACGTACAAAAACTGTTGGTAATCTATTTCATTTAAGAATTTTTGAGAATAAATGTTTGATTGCTAGAATTGATGACAATTGGTTATGGCATATAATATTTTGTCATGTGAACTTTGATAATATGGTGAAAGTTAGCACTACTCATGCTGTAAAGGTTTTCCTAAATTGATGAAGCCTAACAACATGTGTAAAGAATGTCAATTGGGCAAGTTGACTAGATCTAGTTTCAAGAATAAGACATACACTTTCAATGGATTGTTAGATTTGGTACATAAAAATATATGTGATCCTACTAAGACTAGATGATATTATGGTAATAGATAATTTATGCTATTGGTTGATGACTATTCAAGGATGATGTGGGTTACATTTTTTAAAGAAAATCAAAATCTTTTCAGAAATTTCAGATATTCAGGATAATGGTGGAAAAACAAATCTAGAATAAAATTGAAGTGCCTAAGATTAGACAAAGGAGGATAATTCACATCTGGTGAGTTTTATGCATTTTGTGAGTATTGTGGGATAAAGAGAGACTTTTTCTCCATGAACCTGACAATGGAATGGTGTTATTGAGTGAAGGAATAGAGCTATCTTAGACATATCTAGGACTATGATTATTGAAGGAAAATTTTTGTAGATCTACTAGAGAGAAGCAATGTGCACTGCGGTATATACCTTGAACCAAGTACAGATTAGACAAGGAACTGATAAGACACCTTATGAACTATGATATGGTCATATTTGTACAATGAAATATTTTAGAATTTTTGGAAGTAAATGCTACATTAAGAGAGATGAGGATATCAGAAAATTTGATCCTAGGAGTTTTGAAGGAATATTTCTTGGGTATTATACAAGGATCAAAGAATATAAATGTTTTGATTACGTAAAAGCAGGTTTTGAAAGGACTCAAAACCTTATACATCAAAGTTACAAGATATGCATTTAAGCTCCACCAGTACTTGTGCAACAACACCAAAAAGATTCACACAACCAAGTCCTTAAATAGAAAAAATAGAGAAATACACAAAGGACAACAAAAAGACAGTAGGACAGCAACCTGCTGGCTAAATACATTTCATAAGGTCAGCCACTTGATTAGCCAACATCTGCATGTTAGCTGAGGACACTTTGAGTTCTTCAATGTCATTTTTCTTATTATCCTCCAACTTCCTGAACCTAGATCTAGTTCTCCTACTAGGACCATGATCCTCTTTGACCTCGGTGATCACCTGTTCCCCTTTCCCTTGGTCTAGTTTGTCCACCAAAATCTTAACATGTTCTACCGAAGCCTTAAGAATAGAAAAGCTCTACTCCATAATGTTTCCAACCATTTTCTCTAGCTTGTCAACTCTATTTTCCATAATCTAAATTCTTTTTTCTATCCCCTCTCCATTTTCAATTTCTCTTCCATAACAATGATTCTATCATTAAAGACAGTGAGCCCCTTAGCCCTACCGATTGTCTCCATGAGATCATCAATACTTTGGCCCATGGTTTTCTCCCCAAGATTCATCTTTTTAAGGATCACAGTCTCTTTTTGAAGCTGATGAATATGGGACTTCATAGCTGTGATGTCACTTTTCATATTACTGAGGTTTATCAGGAAAGCAAGACAACCCAGATTCTTGAAATCCTTGTTCACTCTCTTCATCTCCTCCTTAGAGCTCTCCACCTCACCCTTCCCAGTGTTAGCATATAAATGTTACAACTACAGGCTAAAGAATATTTTTGACAATAAAAATATCAGAGTTGATAAGAATATGGAAAGATAAAAAAGAACTCGCAAGTATGACATGATTGAAGAAGACAACCAAATTATGGAAGTGCAAAATCAGAATTAGGATGGATCGGAAGAGAAGAAAGAATTTGAGGAAAATTAAGTGGATATTAACATTGAAGGGTTTGATACACAACCCACACCTAAGACTCTATGGTATGTAAGGATTAATCATTTTGAATATATCATTATTAGTGATAAGAATACACGTGTTTAGACTAGAGGTAGAATTTCTAAAGATGAAACATGTCTTCTATTTGAATTTGAGCCTAAAGATGTTAAAGAAGCATGTAATGATGAGATTTGGTAGAAAGAAATGAGAGAGGAACTTGATCATATTAAGAAGAAAAAGACTTGGATCCTTGTTCCCATACCTATTGATAAAAATGTGTTGACACTAAATGGGTAATCAGAAACAAGCTGAATGAAGATGACAAAGTAGTTCAAAACAAAGCAAGACTAATATGCAAATGATATTCACAAATGGAATGTATTGAATTTATAGATACCTTTTCCCCTATATCTAGACTTGAAGCTATTATTCTTGACTTGAAGCTATTATTCTTGCATATGAAACTTATAGAAAATTTAAAGTCTATTAGATGGATGTTAAGTCTGCATTCTTAAATGGTGAACTAGAAGAAGATATTTATATTGAGCAGCCTGATGCTTTTACCCTAACTAAGGAAGGATATATAGTATGTAAATTAAAGAAAGATCCATATGGATTAAAGCAAGCTCCTAGAGCCTGGTATGCTAGATTAGACATGTATTTATTGGTTTCAGAAAGGGTACTATAGATAGTAACTTATATTTTAGAATAATTGATGATAATATCTTGATTGCTGAAGTGTTTGTTGATGATATCATTTTTGGTGGTAATGATGAGACAAGTAGAGGTTTTTCTAATGAAATGCAAATAGAATTTGAGATTTATGTGAGAGGTGAAATGAAATTCTTTCTTGGATTGCAAGTTACATAGTTGAAAAAAGGATTCTTTATTTTACAGTCTAAGTATGTCTGAGAATTGTTGAATAAATTTGGTATGAAAGATACAAAACTGGTAGGAAGTCCTATGGTTACTAGTTTCAAATTAACTAAGGATGATGATTCCCCTTGTTCTAATAAGAAAATATACAAATCTATTATCAGTAGGTTGTAATATCTAACTCATTCTGGATTGGACATATCAAATGCTATTAGAATTGCTGCAATATTTCAAGATGAACTGAAGGAATCTCACATGATTGTTGTAAAGATAATTTTTAGATAATTGAAGGGTACCATTGAATACAGATTATGGTATGGTAAAGATGGAAATTTCACTCTATGTAATTACACTGATGTTGATTGGGAAGGTAATATGGATGATAGAAAAAGTACTAGTGGTGGTGCATTCTTTTTGGGTAAGAGACTAGTTTCTTGGATAAGTAAGAAGTAGGATTATATTTCTCAATCTACTGCTAAGGATAAGTATATTTTTTCTGCAATATATTGTAATCAAGCTATTTAGATGAAGAGGATATAAGGATAAACATTGATGAACCTATTGTCATTCACTATGATAACTCTAGTGCTATAAATATATCAAAGAATATGTTATTACATTAAAAGATAAAGCATATTTCTATGAAGTATCATATGCTGAGGGATAAAGTCAAAGAAAATGAAGTAAAGGTAGAATTTTTACCTACTAAAGAACAAATTTGTGATATCTTTACTAAGCCTTTGTCGAAGGATACATTTTAATATCTCAGGTAGAATCTTGGGGTGATAGCCAATCCTTATCAAAACTAAAGATGTTGTTGATGGAATCAATCTAGAAAATAGAACATCATTTGTTGGATAGATGGGTTTGGGGACTACTCCTTAGGGGGAGAAGTCTTATGGATATTTCTTGGTTTGGTATTGTTTGATATTTGTGGTCCTTTTCCATTGATGTCAAAAGGGGAGAGATCGTGTGAAAAATAGAGGTAACTATATTTAAGAGAGATTGTGTTGAAGTTGGATATTCAGAGTGACCAGGTGGATATATTGTAACTATATTTTCAGAGTGATTAGGTAGATATAGTGATGTCTTTGTCCATTGATAAAATTTTCACTACACATGTTTCCATCAATGCAAAATGGGGAGATTGTTGAGCATGTCAGAGTTTGGGATTTGGGTGTGCTGACATTAATGTTTTGTCATTGATGTCAACATATTGATTGTTTTTTAGATAGTGTGTTTAGGATGTTTGGTGGAGAGGATTTAAGTTGATCCGATGATATGTTTGAGATCTTAAGCTGTGATTGTAAGGTATTATTTAGAGGTGTCTATAGACCATCTACACAGGCTCACATAAGTTGGTATGATAGTTTGAGTGAGGAATGATTGAGTTGCTAGTGTCATAGTGTTCCTATGAGCAGTGGATGATTATTTGGTTCAATATGACTTGGATTTTATGTTTCCAAGGCTGCAAAGCTGGTGGTTACATGGTGCCTATGTTAGATAATTGAGAGGGGGGGTGAACCAGTTAAGTCTAGTTATCCTATAGTCCCAAATACTCTCAGATGTATATAATAAAACTTTTAATTCACTTAATCAACTCGGTAAAATATCAACAATGCATTTCTCTTCATATATCGATTACTAGTTGTATACACCTAAAAATGGTCACCTAGACTACTTTATGCTGCAGGTTTTCTAGGTCACTTTGGAGCTTTCTGAGATTTGGAGCATTCTTAGCATCTACATCTCATTCTTGCATTCTTAGCTTAGCTTCATATTTATGCTTTCTTAGATTAGCTTCATTTCTATGCTCTTTCTTAGACACATCATATCTTATTGGCTATCTCTTTCCTAAGTGTTCAGTACTATCGCTACCAGGCTGACCATGTAGGATTTGCTATCTCTCTGCACTTCATTCTTTGGAGTCAGATCGCTATCTGCTTGCCTTCTTGGCTATCTGCTTGCTTTCTTGGCTGATCTGAGTTGCTTTGTGATCCCAAATCGATCTCACATTTGAACTTCATTCTTTGACTGCATGTGTTCCCAGATCGATCACACATTAGTCAAAGAGGGGCAAATGTATACACCTAAAAATGGTCACCTAGACTATTAGCCCCTTGCTAGCATTTTTGCTAAAATCATCAATTGATTGCTCTTGATCAAATCCTAGCTCTATCATTTATTCGATTATTTTCTATGGGCTAACCATCTTATCCTAAGTCTTTATTTATTTAAAAGGAATATTTCCTCCCCTTTTAATAAATAAAAATCCCCCACTTTTCCTCTTATCCTAAGTTGCACAAATAAAGCATTATTCTTATTTTATAAAAAGGGAAAAAGCATTTTTTGTCTCATATGGACACAAAAGTCAACTCCTATTTTCTCATTGGAGGATATTTGTGCACAAGGATTGATCCCTCTTCAAGCTCCACCGTTGATTAAATCTTTTGCCTCTTAATCTTCATGGTCCATTCCTTCTCATTTCCTTTAAAAGGAGAGCTCTCTTCTTCATTCTAGATCCTCAACTTTTTATGCTAACTTTACGTTGCAGGTTTTCTAGGTCACTTTGGAGCTTTTGGAGATTTGGAGCATTCTTAGCATCTACATCTCATTCTTTCATTCTTAGCTTAGCTTCATATTTATGCTTTCTTAGATTAGCTTCATTTCTATGCTCTAGATTAGCTCACATAGATTAATTAGCTTGGGTTGTAACACTTGCATATTTCCTTTCATAGCTTAGCTTGCATTTCCATTTCTAGTATAGTTGCATTGCATTTTCATTCTTGATTCTTGAGGATGTTGGCATTCTTGCCCTTGTCTTCATTGAATCTCCCATTGCATGGTTTACTAGCAAGGTTATAGGCTAAATAGCTCTAGCTGAGAGCATTCTTAAAACCCTTGCACTCCATGCCTAGGGAGCTATGGATCGATTTGTGAGGGCTCATTCTTGAGTTTCCTTGCATGTAATGATCCATAGAAGTGTGACACATTTATAGCACACATTTTTGGCACCCACCATGGGGCAGAGTAGACTAGCTTTGTCCCTTCTTTTTCTGCATTTTCGTAATTTTTTGTCAATTTTTTGGCAAGTTTTTAGCTTAATTTTTCATCTCTATTTTTTTTGTCTCAGATTGTCATGCGATACTTTCCAGAAGCATCATGTGATATACCTCTATATGCATGCATGATACTTCACCTGTCAGAAGTATTTCCTGGCTATAGTAGAGAATATCGCCTGGTCTCAGGTGAAGTATCGCCTGGTGTCAGGCGAAATATAGCGCGGACTGATAAGTATCGCCCTAGTATAATGCGAAGTATCACACGATACTGTGTCTGTACCTGGTAGTGACCTATTTTTGAGTTATTTTATCCATCTTGCAAGTTTCAGGTTCTTAGCTATCTTTTTGAAATTTTTTGAAATTTCCAGCATTTTCAAATCCGTGCCCATTTTTTTTGAAATTTTGCAAATGGTATCAAAAGTTTAATTGTGATATATCATTGGAAAGGTCTTTCTGAGCCTAATCCAACCATGATGGTTTCATTTTCATATTTTATCATTTGATTAGTTATTTTTGTAGATTATCTAATTTTTCATGTACTAATCATTGTTAGATTTTGGATTTTGATTCTCCTAACTCTTGTTGGTCTAACAAGTTGTGGTTGTAGGTGCTTCTTTCTTGAAATTTGCTAAAATCGCATGTCAAAGAGGGCTACTAATGGTTTTTGTAGGGCTTCCCTAAGCATAAAAACCAAATCAAGTGCTTGTTTAATTGCTTTCTTTATTAAGTGCGGCATATACTAGTTGTTTCCTTTCATAGGCACTTAATACCTTGTTGTAGAAATTTTGAGGTGGTAGGAGAGTATGCTCTTCACCCTTGTGGTGAAACATAAATCTTGACCCATCTTGGGATTTTGAAAGCAAGGGGGTAATTGAATCTTTTCTTGGTGTGTTTGGGAGAGATTCTTGAGATAGGGGAGTATGCTCTTCACCCTTGTGGTTAACCAAAAACCTTGAACTTCAAGAATTAATCCACTCTTTGTTTAGCTTAGGATCCTTTAGTGGGCCTACTCTTGAGCAATCAAGAGGAACAACCCAAGTGGGGACAACCATGGGGAAAGCATTGAGCAAGAATGCTTAAGGTACTCTTGAGGCCGCGAGGTCTGAGTCCTCTACGAGGAGCAAGAGGGGTGTTATGAATGGAAATCCTTACTACGAACCATTGGTTAGAGGCCACCCTATTTTAGCCGCTTAGCTTCTTGGTGCAAGGATTGATCCAAGTGGACTTATCCGGATCACCCCAAGACACTCATCATATGTGTTCCTTTGGTTGTGTTTTTGACACTTCCATGACAATGCCAATATCTCTTGTGGGCAACCACTTGGTGTGAGGCAAGGGAGCATCAAGTTGTGGGCCACGTTGCTAAGTAATGAGCCTTGTCCTTCTAGGTAGTAATTGCTTGAATTATCTTCGATTGTGCTCTGCCCATGTAAATGTTTTCAACATTCAAACACACGGTAGCATTCATAAGGTTTTCTATTTTGATATCACAAGTGCTTGTCTTGGCAAGGTTGCTTTTGCCCTTGTTTCAAGTGTTCTATGACATGTTTGATCACCTACCGTTTGCAAACCTATCTTTTATCTACTATTACTGCTTGTCAAACTGAGAAATTGCACTATCCAACCTTTGAACTTGATCAAAATGCTTTAAAACTGAGAATTTTATGTTCACTGGTCAAAAAGTCATACGAATCTGCAATAGTATAGCATACTTTACTGAGAAATATCGTGCGATAGTTCGCGCCCTACTATTTTATCGCGCGCTTTGCTGAGGTATATCGTGCGATAGTTCATGCCTTCTAGACTATCGCCCCACTAGCCTGGAGTCTATTGCCCAACCATACTGCAGTCTATCACCTGGCTTAAGGCGAAGTATCATCCGAACTGAGAAGTATCACCCTATCTGCCTGGAAAGTATCACCCATAATCTTTTTGCTGTCCTGTCATTGCTGCAATTCGGAGTGGCTAAACTTGCACTTTAACCTGTCGTAGAGTGTCTTTTTCTGTTCTTACCTGAAACTGGTTTGTTACCTACATGCTTAGATTTGTTCTAGACTAAAACAAATGAGCTAAAACTATTGGGTTTGAGTTTAACGAATGCTACTCTTGATCACTTGTCACATCACGGTTACCTCTCTAGCTACTTGCTTATTGAGCTTCTTGCTCATTGCTCGACTTTAGTCAATTGATTTCTATAAGTGCTTGAGCACTTTTGACAAGCCATCTCTCTATTGTTCTACTTTGACAAGTGATCTTTATTAGCTTTGCTTATCTCAAATCTAAGAAACTTTATCTCATTCTATTAGTCAACCAACATCTCTTTTCATGCCGGTTACAACTCGGTCTCAATTTGAGCAGGAGAGTCATCCTCCGTTCAATTATACACAGTTACCTTCTCCAACTAGATGTTCAAAAGCACCCATTAGCAACAACAGTTCTAGTTCTGACCAATCTGAGAATTCTAAGGCTACACCGTGGTATAAAGGAGGTTTCCTCTTTTCTGCATTCAAGACCCCCAAAAACACAGACAGTGTCTCACTCACTTTGACTGAACAAGAAAAGTTTCAACTCTTGCAAGAACACTTTGAGCGTAAGGATAATCAAGCGCGCTTAGAAAAAGAACACAATCAACAAAGGATGGATGCTACTAGGTGCATGGCTTATAGAGGGACATTTCATGAGCAACCTGAGACTAGTAATCATGAGCATAGACCTCTTTTTAACAATGGCAACTATGACAACAACACGCCACCAAGATCTCCTCCAAGGCCAACTTTTGCTATGCCTTCTTCACCACCTAGACCTCCTCCCTCTCAACATGAGGCAGAGGCTAATGATGAGATTTCTAGTGAGGATCTTATGAGATGTGAACAAGATGTGGATTTCCAACGAATGATGCATAAGCTTTTAGAGCGTAATGGCGATCAATATTTTCAATATATGACTTCTAGAGGATACAAGCTTCCTCCCGGCTATGATGTCAGACAAATTGTCCAACAAAGAGTACCAACTGAATTGGAAGTCCTTCAAGAAAAATTACGTCAAACAAATCAACGCCTTACCCAAATGGCATTAGAAAGAGAGCCTCCAAAGGTCTCTTTTGTAGAATCAATTTGTGCTCTTCCTTTTGATAAAGATCTATACATGGTCCTGTTTCCTAAGGATATTGAGGTTCCTAAATATGACAAGTATGATGGAAATGGTGACCCTCATGACCATGTGTGTCATTTTTATGCTCTTAGTATGGACTTTCTTCATGAAGACACCTATCTTCTACACTTATTCCCTCGAAGCTTAAGAGGCCAAGCTTTGGAATGGTTTGCGAAATTGACACCACCGCTTAAGACTTTTGATGAGTTAGCCCAGCGATTTACCCAGCAGTACTCTTACAACATCCAACAACCTGTCACTGTGATAGATCTCGATAATCTAAGACAACATCAAGGTGAGCCATTTGCAACATACTTACAACATTGGAGGTCATTGTATTCTCGATATCCTTGTCAGCTACCCGAAAGAGAAAAGATTGACATTTTTGTCAACACACTTGTGCCTGAGCTATTTTATGATCTAAGGAAGCAACTGTTCTCCTCCTTCCATGACATGGTTGAAAGTGCATATCGGATTGAGGATGTAGCTATAAGAAAAGGGGATATTGTTATTAATAAAGATGCTAAAGGCAATGGTAAAGACAAGAACAAACCTTGGAATAAGAACAAGTATGTTGTTAATGATTGGGTTGTTGATGCTCCTAAAGTTAAAGAGCCCGCTTTCAATCTCTCCAATGCTATCTATGCAGAAAAACAACAAGAAGCTAGCAACACTCACAATGCTCCTAAACCTCAATATGCAGATAAGCCTAAGAAGTCATTTCGAAAGTGAGTATACCAAGTTGGAAGAACCTTACGATGTGATCCTTAAGACTTTGGTTGACAATGGATATCTTACGCTTCTTGATAAACCTGGTAACTGGGATCTGATAAATAAGCCTAATTGGTGGAGAGAGGATCATTAATACCGTTATCATAGAAACAAGGGACATCCAAAAGACAATTATTTTAGGCTTAAGGATGATATTCAGGATCTTATTAAGAACGACACAATCTCCACTGATGGCTTAACTAAAAATTCTGATCACACAGCTTTCAAAGATCCTCTACCTAAGCATGATAAGGGGGAAACCTCTCAAACACATAAGAAGAATCATGATGCAAAGATCAATTACACGTATCCTTCTAATACGCTTGTGATTAACATGGTAGAGCCCGTTGAGAGTGTTCTAATGATGAGGTCTCAAGATGATAATAACACCAATCATGGTAAGCCAAAGTTAGTCTTACAAACACGTGGTAGTTCATCTTCCCGAAGTGAGACACTGAATGCTGTTACTAGGGGGCAAGCCAAGATTGTCCTTAAAACTGTGCAAGATCCCAAGCAAGCTTTGCCTTCCAAACAAGTGGCTCCTTTAGCCACCCCTAGCTATGATCTTGTCCAACATTTGCAAAAGACACCAGCATAGATATCTATCCTTGAGTTGCTTTGGTTATCCTCTACGCATAGAGAGATTCTTGATGAGGCTCTACATACAACACATGTTCCCAATGACATTGATCCAGATCAATTTTAGGCTATGGTCAACCACATTTCATCTCCGCTATCTCTCTCCTTTTCTGCAGAAGATGACATATCTATTGCTCACCCACATAATCTAGCTTTACACATTGAAGTTCTAGTCTACAATACCCGAGTCCGCCGAGTCCTGATAGACAATGGTGCAGGGTTAAATATTGTTTCTTTCAATGCCATACAACAATTGGGTTTGTCAGAATTGGCCGTGGATTCCAAGAAGAAGATTACTATAAAAGCTTATGATGAAGTGGAAAGATCTTCCAAAGGTCTTGTCACGCTGCCTGTCCGAGTGGGCCCTATCATGAAAGATATTAGCTTCCAAGTATTGGACATCCCACTCGCATATAACATTCTTTTGGGTCATCCTTGGATCCATGACATGCAGGCTATTCCTTCCACTTATCATCAGTGTGTCAAATTTTCATACAATGGCACTGAGGTTGTGATTCCTGGAGACCATACTATTGCTATCAATGCTCTTGCTGTTACTGAAAAAATTGTTCCTCATAATGAACCTTTTGTTGATCCTAGTACATCTCTAGCTGCTTCTAAGAAATCACTTAAGATGATGAGCCTTGGTATGGGTGAATATACACTAGATTCCTTTGCTTCTATACCTGTTTCTCCTAGGTCATTGGGAAACCTTCTGATAACATGAAGCCTTCCACTTCTGCTATGGTGATCTTTGATACTTTTGTTCCTTCATCCATTCCTTTAGAGCAAAAAGAGAAGAACAAGCTATTCAAGAGTGGATCTATAGAGAGGATTCTCGAAATACCCCCATGCTCAGTAATTTAGACACATATACAAATGAGTCACCGCTACACACTATGGGTCAAATGGGAGATGATCTTCCTTCTACTTCACTCCTTTAGGGAGAAGAATGTATATCTACTGATGATATGGCTAAGGCCTCTATGTCTAGAACCTATGTGCCTAAAGAATCATTGCACTATGATAGACAACGTCGCAACATTGCATGACTGCTACAAAGAGGTGATCTCTCACATAATGACATGAGTATCTCTACTTCTCGACATCTTAAGCCTCTTCCAGAAGATCCTCCCATGACAGATATGGATGTTGATGTGGTTCATACCTCTTGTAACCCACCTGACGTGGTTGATGGGTCTTGTGTGGGGTCTGATGAGTTTGTTCCTCGTATTGCCTTAGTGGACCACGCTGGTTCTTCTATGACAAGTCTAGATCTAGCTACTTTTTGAGCTTACCCTATAGGCTCAACCTCTTGTGTCACTGGAGATGACATCCTTCACATAAATACTATTGAACCAGTCACTTCATTTCATCTCACATCAACACCTGTTACTTCTTCGACCAAAGAACTAGCAACAAAAAAGATTGAATCAGCAATCAAACATCATGGTCATCAAGTCACAAGAAAAGAGCAGTGGTCAGATGGAGAAAACCAAATTGTGGCGGTATCCACACCTAAGAAAAGTAAAAATAAAAATCTGCTAAAAAATAATGATTCTCAAATAAAAGATGACAAGCTGATTCTCTATAAAAAAATGATGCACTACCTCAAGCATGATCTCATATCTATTATACTTCAGCCCATTCCTAGAGCTAAGAACAAAGTTGGTAATGCCTTGGTTACTTCAACATCCATCTTACAAATGAAAAAGCATAAATTTCACTTCAAGTTCCTGGTGGATGAATTACACTATCCTGCTCACAAATCTTACAATCCTACCATCTTTTCATATCTTCCACCTCATATTCCTCTTGCAAATCCACCACGCCATTCCTTTTGCCATCCCTTACACTTTTCCTTTGTCTCTGGTGACTTGTATAGGAAGGGTCTAGATGGAACTCTCCTTAAGTGTCTAGAAATAGAGGAGTCAAAAAAAGTGCTAACTGAAATCCACAATGGCATATGTGGATCCCATTCTAACGATCCTTCGCTAGCTCAGACATTGCTTAGGGCTGGTTATTATTGGTCAAACTGGTTGAGACCTCCTATCATCATAGTTGCAGCATTTGGGCCTGGGGCCTATCAGTTCTCTACATCAGAGGAAGCAGATTCTTGATGCCCGTTTCTGTTTGGGGCATCCTTTATACATATTTTATGATCCTAAAAAAATACCAAAAAAAAATTCATATATGATGCTGAAAAAATCCTAAAAAGCATAAAAAGTACTAAAAAAATGAGCATCCTAGTGAAAACCTAGCAATAGGCGCTTTGATGTCTCACCCAAAAAAATCAAAAAAATCAAAAAATATAAAAATCAAAAAAATTGAAAAAGTGCCTTGGTGAAAACCTAGAAACAGGCACCTTGGTAGCAAAAATACAAAAAAAAAATTATAAAAAGTCCTGAAAAAATTGTAATAAATCTATCAAGTGGTGAAAACCTGGAAATAGGCGCTACTTGAGATCCTCTGCACCTATGTCTATTAGTCTTGCGTGGTGCTCCTTTGCTCCACTTCTCACTTTGCCTCTCCTAGCCTGGAATTGACTCTTGTCTTAGTCTAGGGGGCATACGTTGTTTTAAGCTTATCTTGGGTCTCTTTGTGCATCTGGGTTTCTTAGGCACCTCGCAAATGGTGTTTTTCAACACCAACCCAATTGTGTTTTTCAACACTACCTTAGCGTCGAGTGTTTCTTAACACTTATTAGATGTCCTATCCACAATCTAGATGATGCAATATTTCTCACTGGCAGATGCGATACTCAAAGCTTGACTCTATGACCTACACACACGTACTTGAATCATTGAGACTTGCTTGGCTTTATTTCTTTGCGTGCTATCTATGATGATTTCTTTGCTGAGTGTTCTCCCCCTATGATTGTTTTCAATGATGCATAGCTAGAAGACTGAGGGAACGAGAACATGTTTTATTGCTTTTTCTGCTTGTGGGTATATTTTGTTGATCCTAACTATCATGAGCATTTATGCTGGTCTTACTTGACACATTGGGATCCACAAGGTATTATCCTTGATTGTTTTGCAAGTGCATGCTTATAGTCATCTTGACTTTCTTGTGTCTCGATGAGAGCATAATCTTGCTATATCAAACTTAGGTAATCTCACTGCACTAGTCATCTTGACCTACATGTCTTTGATGCCTAGGTGAGATTTCCACATTTCTATCTGATATAGATCATATTCAGATCCACATAGTTATGCTAGTGTGTATTGTATGATCTTGTGATGCTACCAATAACGCTCAATGATGATTATTAGATGTCTATTGGTTTTGTAACCTTGCAAGTAAACCACTTTTCATGTAGCTTGCATTCTTAAGTTCATGTTAGTTAGTTTTGCATCTTGCATATGGAGAGAGCTCTCCTTTCATCTTTCATGGACTTGTTAATCAAACTGCACTCACCTTTCACTTCTTCCTGATCATTTCTTTCACTTCTTGTCTTTCATATCACATCATTTTCTATTCATTTCAGGATCGAAACTGAAATCCGAGTTCACCTTGATCATCCAAATCACCTTTTCCCCCTCTTTCGTGCAGTTGGCTAACCTTTTGAGGCCTGATCCTTTGATCTTCACTGGGGCATTCTTCACCTCTTCATCCCCATCTCTTTCAAACTTCTAGTCTTTCATTCACTTTCAAATCCCAAGTTCAACTCCTCTCTTCGTGGTGTTTACGGGTTGAGGGACCGATAGGTTCGTGCCTCGTGTCCCATGTGTGGGGCATATCTTCATTGCTTGATGGTTATTCTATTCTCTTTCTTCGATTATGATTTCTAGTGATTTGATCATGTTGCTCTTGCTTCTGCATTCCCTCTACTTGGATTTCGCTTTAGATCCCGAGGGGGCAGACACATCATATCTTATTGGCTATCTCTTTCCTAAGTGTTCAGTACTGTTGCTACCAGGCTGACCATGCAGGATTTTCTATCTCTCTGCACTTCATTCTTTGGAGTCAGATCGCTATCTGCTTGCCTTCTTGGCTATCTGCTTGCTTTCTTGGTTGATCTGAGTTGCTTTGTGATCCCAAATTGATCTCACATTTCAACTTCATTCTTTGATTGCATGTGTTCCCAGATCAATCACACATTAGTCAAAGAGGGGCAAATGTATACACCTAAAAATGGTCACCTAGACTATTAGCCCCTTGCTAGCATTTTTGCTAAAATCATCAATTGATTGCTCTTGATCAAATCCTAGCTCTATCATTTATTCGATTATTTTCTATGGGCTAACCATCTTATCCTAAGTCTTTATTTATTTAAAAGGAATATTTCCTCCCCTTTTAATAAATAAAAAGCCCCCACTTTTCCTCTTATCCTAAGTTGCACAAATAAAGCATTATTCTTATTTTATAAAAAGGGAAAAAGCATTTTTTGTCTCATATGGACACAAAATTCAACTCCTATTTTCTCATTGGAGGATATTTGTGCACAAGGATTGATCCCTCTTCAAGCTCCACCATTAATTAAATCTTTTGCCTCTTAAACTTCATGGTCCATTCCTTCTCATTTCCTTTCAAAAGGAGAGCTCTCTTCTTCATTCTAGATCCTCAACTTTTTATGCTAACTTTATGCTGCAGGTTTTCTAGGTCACTTTGGAGCTTTTGGAGATTTGGAGCATTCTTAGCATCTACATCTCATTCTTTCATTCTTAGCTTAGCTTCATATTTATGCTTTCTTAGATTAGCTTCATTTCTATGCTCTAGATTAGCTCACATAGATTAATTAGCTTGGGTTGTAACACTTGCATATTTCCTTTCATAGCTTAGCTTGCATTTCCATTTCTAGTATAGTTTCATTGCATTTTCATTCTTGATTCTTGAGGATATTGGCATTCTTGCCCTTGTCTTCATTGAATCTCCCATTGCATGGTTTACTAGCAAGGTTATAGGCTAAATAGCTCTAGCTGAGAGCATTCTTAAAACCCTTGCACTCCATGCCTAGGGAGCTATGGATCGATTTGTGAGGGCTCATTCTTGATTTTCCTTGCATGTAATGATCCATAGAAGTGTGACACATTTATAGCACACACTAGTAAATTAAATATTATGTTTACCGATCATTCTAGTTATAGTAATGTGTAAAGTAAAATAATAATTCAACACATCCATACACATATAACACTTAGATTTTTAACGTGGAAACCTTGTTAGGGGAAAAACCACCTGGGATTGGTAACCCAAAATAATTCACTCTTCTGAAGTGAGCTCGGTTAAGATCCAACCTTGTTAAAAGTTACAAAACACATTGTGAGGTGTGACCTGGTTAGAGGATTTATCGCTAACAGTTTTCCCTTGACCAAACATTCACTATGGGGTCAACAAGAAAAAAATCAACATTCATTGAATGCCATATTGAAATATAAAGACTATTAAGTCCGACTCAGTTAAGAGATTTATCTGTAGCAATGGTTAAACTGATACAGTAATGATCTAATTCAAATACAACTTTATTTGCATATTTTTAGATCTATGCTAAGCTCAAAAATACCTTTGATCAATAATCAATTCAATCTCTTTGTTTTCTCCAACTCTATTATGCTTGGTAATTACTTTCTCTATCATTCGGCGTTGTCTGTAGAATTGCTCGGTTCTGTCTTCAACCAGTTTGATCAAATTTGCTTGAATTTAATATTTTCATGTGAATTCTACTGCAACAGACTCAATAATGAATCTCTTGTCACTTTATATAGACATCATAAACTATTTTATTTCTATCCATAGATTTTGCCTCTTAATCTTCACCATTTTTTTTGCTTTAACCTTCCTCGATAGTTGTGTCATTAACACATTCCATTCTCCTTCATCTAATCATCTTTGAATTTTGTCAACCCTTTGATCATCATAAAAAATATTATCATTTACCTTAAAATCATAAACAATTATCCATCTCATCATGTTTAGTCAAAAGTCATAAGTTTCATTTATTTATTTCACTTGGTCAATAACATAATGCATCGATGATAACTAGCTTGATTAACACTATACTCGGTATACACTACACTTTCTCGATGTATACTGAATTCTTCATTTACCGACCACATAAACTTGTTCATTATTAATCTTCAATCCATAATAGATTCTTGTAATACAATCAAATCACTAACATAATATCATAGTCTCATCAATAAGTTACCCAATGAATACCATATCCATATCTTTCTCATCCATCTCATCTTTATGTAGATATCTCATTCCTTCATCATTATTTTCCTTCTTAAGATGTTTGTAACCATCATGATAAATAAAATCAAAACTAGTTGACATCAATAATAATACATTAACTGATTTAATGTCTTACATAAATGTTAGTAGCTCGGTGATCATCAATCTTTGTCTTCCAAATATCCAATCTATTGTCAAACTCTCCCTCAAGATATTCAATCAGTTGTAGTTTATCAACATCTCCCTTTTGCATTGATGGCAACACAATATGAAATATGCCATAGAATACCAAACATCTATTCTACAACTCTGTATGCAAATGTTGTAACTTGGTAAGAGCTCCCTAGCTTGTACATTTAATATGTGTAATCACTACACAACATCAACACTCTCCATGCAGTCTCTCTCCCTGCAGATTTAATCTTTCCCTATTTCTTATATGAATCATCTCTTCCTATAGAGAAATATTTCATTAAATCTTCTCTCCCTTTGACAACAATGCCAAAAATAAAATAAACAACTCTTCAGTAGCCAAATCAATATATATGTTCTTCAGTTCAGATCAAGTACCTTGCATGTACTGATATGCAGTTTCAATTTGTCTTCCATCTTTCAATTTTCACAACCTCATGAAACCCAAAGTGTGAACATTATGAATCAACATCATTTGATATTCTAATAAAGTATAGGTTGATGCAACCTCCTAATCACCTTAGTGACTGATAGATAGTGGATGGACCCCTAGTCTACTCCTCAAGTACTCAAATGTGTCCTTAGGTAAGGGTTTAGTAAATATATTAGCACGTTGCTCTTGTGATTTCACATACTCCAATCTTACTTCCTTTTCTTGTACTTGTTCCCTCGAGTAGTGATACTTTATAGATATATGCTTTATCTTTGCATGCATCACTGAATTCTTAGAAATGTTTATTGCACTATTGTTATCACAATATATTATCATTGGATCAGTGACATCCTCATTCATACCTTCCAAAATTTATTTTATCCATGCAATATTTAAAAAATTAGCAACAACAATAACATATTCTACTTCTGCAATGGATTGAGAAATGCATCCTTATTTCTTACTTATCCAAGTAACTAATCTTTCTCCCAAAAAGAATGCTCCACCAGTAGTGCTCTTTTTATCATAAATGTTTCCAACCCAATCCACATATGTGTAAACTTTCATTTCAAAATTGTCTTCTTTCTTGTACCACAAACCATAGTTTTTAGTGATATTCAAGTATCTCATAATTCTTTTTACAGCATTCATATGTGATTATTTAGGATTAGTAGAAAATATTGCTACAATACCAACCACATGTGCAATATCTGGTCTACTATGCACACCATACATCAGTTTACCAATCATTGATCTATACAATATCTGATTTACCTCAGTTGACTTGTCATCCTTTGTCAATTTGCATCCAGTGACCATAGGTGTACCGACTGGTTTTGAATCCTCCACATCAAATGTCTTTAATACTTCCTTTATGTACTTTGATTGAGTAATGCATATGCCTTCATTTTATTATAAAATTTGCAAGCCAAGAAATTTTTTAATCTCTCCGAATATTGACATTTCAAATTCTTTTCTCATTTCATCAGCAAATGATTTGTATTGGTTATTATGTCCTCCAAATATGATATCATCAACAAAAATTTCAGCAATAAGAATCTTGTCATCAGTTTCACCTTTCAAATACAAATTGTTGTTGTCACTTATTCTGACAAATCCAATACTGATAAGATAGTAGTGCATTCTTTCATACCATGATCTTAGTGCTTGTTTCAGTCCATGTAGTACTTTGTGCAACTTACATACCATATTCCTCTTATTAGGATCAACAAAACCTTCATGTTTTTCAATGTATACCTCTTCTTCAAGTATTTCATTCAGAAATGTAGATTTAACATCCATCTGATAAAATTTAAATCCTTTGTAAGCAACATATGCAAGCAATTAAAATCATTTCCAAAGTCATTACTTCCTATCTGCTGACTCTCCTCCCCAAACTGATTTCTCACCAACAAAATGGTTTTGTTCTGGGTAGACAGATTCTTGATTCCATAATCACGGTGCATGAGAATATTCATTCCTTAGTGATGGCTAAGAAAGAGGGATTTATCTTGAAAACTGACTTGTCCAAAGCCTATGACAGAGTTGACTGGAGTCTCCTTGAAGGATCTCTCCTAGCCTTTAGCTTCAACAGCTGCTGCACTAAGATCCTTATGCAACTAGTTACCTACGCTTCTTTTTCTATGCTAGTTAATGGCTCCCCTACCCCCTTCTTTAAATTTTCAAGGGGTTTAAGACAAGGGGATCCCCTTTCTCTTGTCTTATTTCTTATCATGGCAGAGTGCCTGGGGAGATTCATTGATTCAATGGTCCAAAAAGGAGATTTAAAGGGTTTGAGACCCTCCTCTTCCAATTATGTTTGCTCCCATCAACAATTTGTGGATGATTCTATTTTCCTTGGAGAAGCCTTAGTCGCTAAAGCTAAAATTCTTAAAACTTACCTCAACAACTATAGTAAAGCTTCTGGTCAATCTATTATCTGGAACAAAAGTTCTTTGTACTTCATTAATGTCCTAGATAATAGGCAAAGGAAGATGAGTAGAATCTTGGGCTATCAAATTGGTAAGCTCCCTACTACCTACCTGGGTCTCCCTCTTAGCCTTAACCCTCGAGATACTTTTTGGAGCTCCATTGTTGACAAATTTCACAAAAAAATTGCTAGTTGGAAAGGTGCTCTCCTCAGCTAGGCTGGTAAAGTCCAACTGTTAAAGTCTTCACTTCAGAGTATTCCCATCTATGCTCTTAGTCTCTTAAGAATCCCTAATAAGTTTGCTAAAGCTATTGAGAAAATCCAAAGAAAATTTCTTTGGATTGGTGTTGAGAAGAGGAGAAGAATGGCTCTTGTTTCTTGGGATAAGGTTTGTTTACCCAAATCTAAAGGGGCACTTGGGATTAGAAGGATCAGAAACCTGAATGACTCCCTGTTGGCTAAAATTTTCTAGAGAAGCTTTAATTTAGAGAGTGAATGGAACAAAATATGGCAGAGAAAATATACAAATAATACTCCTAACCTTCAGAATTACTTAGACTCTGAATTATATATTATGGGTTCTAGCATATGGAAAAATGTTACTAAAGTCAAGAGCATCATCCGGGAAGGAGTGAAATGGAAAATTGGTAAGGGGGACAAAATCAACTTCTGGGAAGATATTTGGATTGGGGATTCTCCTCTCTCTAAGAATTCTAAATGGAATCAGTATATGGGTGTCTATAAAGATAAAATTGGGTCTAAAGTTGCTAATTATTGGGTGAACAATAAGTGGATTGATCTTTCTCTGACTAATAATAGATTCAGACCTTAAATGTTATGCTAAATGCTATTGTGATTTCTGATCATGAATATACTATGATATGGAAGCATACTCCTAATGGTCATTTCTTTGTTTTCTTTGCCTACTTTTAGAACTTCAGTACCGTTTTGGCTCCCTTTTGGGCTAAGGCCTGGATAAGAGGTCTCACTCCTAAAATCAACACTTTCTTCTAGACGATGTTACAAAACAAAATCCTGACTCTTGATAATATCAAGATGAGGGGTATGTGCTTAACTAATATGTGTATTTTGTGCAGGGAAGAAGAAGAATATGCTAATCATCTTTTTATCCACTGTGCTTATACCCAGGAGATGTGGGCTCTCTTCTTGAAGACCTTCAACCTGAACTAGGTGCTCCCCAAAGACATACAGGGAAGGTTCAAGTCCTGGAATATTACTCTAAGAAACAAAGACATCAAAGGTATATGGCTTTATGCTTTGCCTCACATGTGCTGGGCCATCTGGAAAGAGAGGAATGACAAAATCTTCCATGAGATCAAGACCCCTCCTAAGATCTTGTTTGAGAAAACTAGAAGTTTGATTAGTGAAAACTATAGAGCAATGAATTTGAAGGCTACCAATGCTATTGAAGAGGAAATTAAAATCCTTAACAAGTGGAGAATTCAAATTAATAATAGGGACCAAAAAGATGCCAGAGATGAAGTGAAATGGGACTGCCCCCCTCCTAGTTGGATGAAAGTGAATTTTGATGGTGCCTCTAAGGGGAACCCTAGTTCTACGGGCTGTGGCATTATTATTTGGGATGAGATAGGAAATTGTAAAGCTATTAAGGCTTTTTTGATTGGCACCCAGACTAACCATGTTGTTGAGGCTATGGTGGCTTACCAGGGAATCCTTTTGGCTAAAGAGAACAATTGTTGTAAATTATGGGTTGAAGGAGATTATAAAAATATTATTGATTGCCTTAATGAGAAATCCATTCCTTCGTGGACAATCGATAATATTATTAATGTTGCTAAAGATCAAATTAAAACTATGATAGACTGCATTATCACCCACATTTATCATGAAGCTAATGTGGTGGCTGACTGGGTAGCTAACCACGCTTGCAAAAAAGGGGATGTCACTTCATGGTAGAATGAGGACAATATTCCATTTGAGATCAAAACTATCATCCATTTTGATAGATCTTACAGAAATCAGAGAAGTGAAAGACAACTGAGATATGATGGGGGAAAAAATGAGGAATGTAATGAATAATTATTTCAATGTCATTTCCAAAGCCTCCACTTGGAATGATGATTTACCCTCACACGGATTCTTGATTCTGAAAAGATCAAGTATTTACACAAATATCACTAAGGGGATTGTTGTTAATAACATAAAAGTGAAGCATTTTTCTCAAACTGAGAAAAAGGGAGGAGGAAAGAAAAGATATGAACTTGTTAACTATAATGAATGGAGACAGAAGGAGGTGGTTTGGGAGATTCTTAAGAATGGAAATTTCAGTGCCTACATAGAGAAAATCAAGGTTGGGAATCTAGGAATTACTTAGTAATTCATGAAGAATTGGAAGAATGGTAAGATTATTTTCAATAACCATTGGATAGATATCAATGAAGACCTTATTTCTGATGTGATGAGGCTTCCCAAGGAGGGTATGAAATTCTATCATGATAGAAACTATTTTGGCAAGGCGGTCAAGAGATTCCCAGATAACAAAGATGAAGAGGCTAGGATGGTGAAACAAGTTGGTGGGTTTATTAACCCTACTAATATTAGTAGACCCTAGCATTTTTTTCTTTATGATGCTATTAGCTACTTAACCCTTGATGGGAGATTCTCTAGAGCCTACGACCATCATTTCATTATCCTGAATCATTTTAGGCATGACGAGATTATTAGTATGCTCTATTATCTAATGTGCTCCATGAATCACACTATTAAGAGTCTTCAGGATGACCTGAAAGGGGATCATGCATCCCATCAGGGTCTCATGGTTATCCTCTATAATTTGTTGAAAGATAAAGTTGTAAGACCTATCATCAAGGGTAAAAACCCTAATGAGGAGGATTTTGAGGATGAGGGATCGAATGGGATGTTCGAGGCTGACACAAAAGATGACAGAATTGCTGTTGACAAGAAGAAAGGTGAAAGCAAAGGTAAAAAAAGGGCTGGCACTATTAAGAGAAAGATTGAGATTCTTGATGATGACTCCCCCATTTTTGAGGAAGAGTACAAGAACTAGAATAGTTAAAAAAGGAAGAGTCCAAAGATTAAGGGGAGAAATATGGACAATAAAAGGGGGCCCAAGAAAAAAAGGGCTTTTTGATTCTTCTGATGAAGAGGAGAATACTATGAGAAGAAAAGAGAAAAGCAAAGGGAAAATCAATATTGTTGAGCAAGATAATGACAAAGAGTACATGACCGTCATCCATGACAACCAGAAGGAAAAGGGGAAGGAAAAATCCTTTGGTAAGACTTCCCTCAATGACCAAGATGGGACCAGTGAGCTCCTCAGGAAGGCTACCGAGAGTAATATTAATCCTTACTACAAAGAGAGTATCATCTCTTTTGGGCATTTTCTAGGTTCTATTACTTTTGATATTGAGGTCATCAAGGAGGACCTCTAAGAACAAAAAAAGATCACAAACATGATTACAAGTGCTACTTTTAGAGACAAGCCTTTGGATTCTTTCTTGGAGGATTGGATGGAGGCTATCCATAAAGGGGAAGCTTTCAGCAAAATGGGTGGTAAGGTGATGGATTTGGAACATACTTTAGACAAGCTCAACACCGATAACAAGAGGTATGAGGAAAGAATCATCTTTCTGGAAGAGAAAGTCCAAATTCTGGATAAGTCCATTAATAAGAATTGTGAACAGAGTGCCCATATCATCAATCTTTCTGATGATCAAAGTAAGGCTACCACAAATAATCTAGATTTATATAAAGGGGAGGACATCAAGGAATTCAAGGAAATGGGCATTGGTAACCATACTAGAGCCAAAATGAAGAAAAAAGAGATGGAGATGGAGAACCAGACTGGTAACATGGACCTCTTAGCTAATCATGCCTCTGAGATTATGAATATCAACTAGCTCTCTCTCTGTTGCAGCTGTCTTTTGTTTGTGATGTCTTTCTCTATTTTTGACTGCTTGGTAGTCCTTTTCTATTGTCTTTCACTGGGTTGCATGCCTTTGTTTTTTTTGTCCTTTTTGGTCTATGACTGATTAGTATTGAATATCTTCTGATCTTTTGTACAAGGTTTTAGGACCTTTCAAATCCTGTTTTTACTTAATCAAAACATATGCAAGCAATATCCTTACTACTTCAAGTCTAGCAATGGGTGAAAAAGTCTCATTATAGTCAATACCTTCTTCTTGTGCATACCCTTTACATACTAGTCTTTCCTTATTCCTAGTGACATCTTCATTTTCATTCAATTTATTTTTGAATATCCATTTGGCTCTAATCACATTCTTATCTTTCAGTCTTGGTACCAATGCTCATGTTTTGTTTTTTTGTATCTGCTCAATTTCTTCATTCATGACCTTAATCCATTCATCATTTTCAAGTGCATCTCTAATAGTTTTAGGTTCAAATTCACAAACTAAGCATGTTTTGTTTCTCAACTTACTTCATGTCATCATGCCAAATTTATTATCTCCAATAATCTAATTTTGAGGATGATGTCTCCTTACATATCTTGCAAGTATAGGTTTCATTCTTTGTTCTTCATTGTGTTATCCACTCGGTGCATGATCATGATCTTCATCGGTAACATTTTGCTAATTCTCGGTCTATATAGACTGATGCTCGATAGCATTATCCTGTGGCTCGGTAACACTAGGCTATTTCTTAGGTAGAGTGTCAGGTTGCTCAATGTAAACAAATTTACCATAGTCTTCTAGTTTATTTTTTCTTTCTTCATCATTCTTCTCAGAAAATTCATCAAATCTTATATTTTCACTTTCAATCATCTTTTTAGTAGCCTTATTCAAATATTTGTAAGCTTTTCTCTTAGTAGAATATCCTAAGAATATTCCCTCATCACCTTTTGAATTAAATTTCTCATTTCTATCATCTTTCAAATTGTAATACCTGCTTCCAAATATTTTGAAATAAGTTACATTAGGTGTGTAACCATACCATAATTCATAAGGTGTCTTGTTTAAATCTTTCTTCAGTTGAGCTCGGTTCAATGTGTAAACAATAGTACTAATAACTTCTCTCTAGTATATTTGTGCCACATCTTTTTTCAATCATTAGTGTTCTAGCACAATCCACAATAGATCTATTTCTCCTTTTAACAATCCCATTTTGCTAGGGTGTCCTCGGTGTAGAATCTTGTCTCTTAATTCCATGCTCATTACAAAAATTAGTGAACTCATCAGAAATAAATTCACCACCTCTATCTGATCTCAAGCATTTTAGTTCTTTACCACTTTCTTTTTCCACTTTTTCTTTATACCATTTAAACATCTTAAAAGATTCATATTTTTCTTTCAAGAACATGACAGTCATCATTCTAGAGAAGTCATCAACAAACAAGATAAAATATCTATCTCCATAATAGCTCTACATTCTCATAGGATCACACAAGTCAGTATGAACTATCTCCAAAATAACATTAGATGAAATTTTTTTGCTCTTAAAACTAGATTTTGACATTTTGCCCATTTGACATTGTTTGCACATAACATGGTCAGGTTTAGACATGCTTGATAAACCTTTAAATCTCCTTTTATTAATGATCTTAACCATGTTGTCAAAATTCACATGACATAATCTCTTGTACCATAAGAACACATCTTCATTTTTAGCCAACAAACAAGAAGTTTCAACATTTTCAAGATAAAATAGATCACCTTTAGATTGTTCACTAGTACCGACCAACTTTCTAGTCTCATCATAGATTTTCACCTTTCTATTCTCAAATGCAACTTGATGTCCTATGTTATTCAGCTATACTACACTCAACAAACTATAATTAAGTCCTTTCACCCAATATGCATTCTCACATCTAATCTTATTGTTCAACAATATAAACCCTTTTCCTTTTACTAGACAAGGTATATCATTTCCTATTTTAACAGATCCACCATTATAATGTTCAAGGTATTGAAATTTATCTTCATCACCAGTCATATGATGTGTACTTGACCACTATCAATAATCCAAGTATCATTATTTCTAACTTTATAAATAAGTATTGTTTCTACATACCTTTCTTCTTCTTTCGAATCTTCTTTCAAAGCTACAAATACCACTTAATGACTTCATCAGTGTCGGTGTCAGTGTCATCATCATCATCTTCAATAAGGTAAAATTACTTCTTGCCTTTTTCTTTCTAATCTTGGTTACTTCTTTTGTCATACTGTCAGTTGCCTTTATGTTCTCAGTTATCTCTCTATAAAACTTCCTTTCATTAGATCTTTCATTAGTTTTCTCATCTTCTTTCCTGTTAGGACATCTAGCTGCAATATGGCCAATCTCTTTATATTTAAAGCATACCAAAGGTAGTTTTCCTCTATATCTTCCCTTACCTTTTTGCAATCTCCTATCCATTAATGATTCAAGTTCATCAAGTTCATCCTCTTCACTTCACTATCATTTCTTATCATATGTTTGCTACTTGATTTACCAATTTTCAAAGATGACATAAATGTAGAATCAATAGTAAGAACAACACTATTGTCAAAGTTATTCAACTCAAATGCAGTTAGTATACCAATTAGACTATCAAGTGTAATATGATTACCAGGAGCTAATCTCATCTCATGAATTACAGAAACTCTAATAGCATAAGTAGGTAACAAGGTTCTGAGAATTTTACTTACAACAGTGTCTTCATCAATAATACCTCCTGCTCCTCAGATATAATTCACAACCTCCTAGACTTGGTTACTATACTGAGATATGCTCTCTCCTTCTTTCATTCTCATGTCATCAAAATTTCCTCTAAGACTTTTAGCTTTAGCCCTTAGCACATTCACATATCCTCCATGAACTAGTGCAAGCTTGTCCTACATTTGTTTAGCAGTTGTACATGCCTTAACATCTTCAAATTTTGCATCTTATAAGGAAGAAGAAAGCTCTATCATCATAGCATTGTATTCTTGTCTTTCTCTCATTTGATCAATAGTCAAAGGTCTAGAGGGTAAGATGAACTCATTTTCCAAGTAGTATGTTGCAGAATCACCTATCCCTGATAGATACAATTTCATTCTTCTTTTCCATGTCGAGTTGTCTTTGTTTAGCTTTGGTACCTCTCTCTTATACATCTTGTGATCTTTAGCTTAAGTCCTTCAAACTTTTCCTTCAAGCAATAAATGCTCTGATACCAATTATTATATAACTCAGAGGGAGGGGGGGGGGGGGGGGGGTTGAATCAGTTAAGTCCAGTTATCCTACAGTCCCAAATACTCCCAAATGTATATAAAAAAACTTTCAATTCAATTATTTAACTCGTTAAAATATCAACTGTGCCTTTCTCTTCATATACCGATTACCAATAAATTAAATATTATGTTTACCGATCATTCAAGTTATAGTAATGTGTAAAGTAAAATAACAATTCAACACATCCATACACATATAACACTTAGATTTTTAACATGGAAACCCTGTTAGGGGAAAAACAACCTAGGAACGGTAACCCAAACTAATTCACTCTTCTAAAGTGAGTTTGGTTAAGAGCCAACCTTGTTTAAGGTTACAAAACACACTGTGAGGTGTGACCTGGTTAGAGGATTTATCACTAACAATTCTCCCTTGACCAAACATTCACTATGGGGTCAACAAGAAAACAATCAACATTCATTAAATATCATATTGAAAGATAAAGACTATTAAGTCCCACTCGGTTAAGAGATTTATCTATAGCAATGGTTAAACTCATACAGTAATGATCTGATTCAAATATAACTTGATTTTTAGATTTTCAGATCTATGCTAAGCTCAAAAATACCTCTGATCAATAATCAATTCAATCTCTTTGTTTCCTCCAACTCTATCCTGCTCGGTCATTTTGTTCTCTGTTTCTTGGTGTTGTCTGCAGAATTGCTGAGTTCTGTCTTCAACCAATTTGATCATATTTGCATGAATTTAATCTTTTCACATCAATTCTCCTACAGAAGACTAAAAAATGAATCTCTTGTCTCTTTATATAGACATCATAAAATGTTTTATTTCCATCCATAGATTTTGCCTCTTAATCTTCACTGCTAATTTTTCTTCTTTAACCTTCCTCGATAGTTGTGTCATTAACACGTTTCATTCTCCTTCATTTGATCATCTTTGAATTTTAACAACCATTTGATCATCATAACAAATATTATCATTGAACTCAAAATCATAAACAATTGTCCAACTCATCATCTTTAGTCGGCAGTGATAGGTTCCATTTATTTCTTTCCCTTGGTCAATACCATAATGCATCAGTGATAACTAGCTCGGTTAACACTATACTCGGTATACACTACACTTGCTCGGTGTATACTGAATTCTTCATTTACTGACCACATAAACTTGTTCATTCTTGATCTTCAATCCATAATAGATTTATGTAATACAATCAAATCACTAACATAATATCAGTCTCATAAATAAGTTACCCGATGAATACCATATCCATATCTTTCTCATCCATCTCATCTTTATGTAGATATCTCATTCCTTCATCATCATTTTCCTTCTTAAGATGTTTGTAACCATCATGATAAGTACATTCAAAACTAGGTCACATCAATGACAATACATTAATTGATTTAATGTCTTACATACATATTAGTAGCTCGGTGATCATCAATCACTGTCTTCCAAATATCCAATCCATTGTCAAACTCTTCCTCAAGATATAAAACCAGTTGTAGTTTATGAGCCTTATCATTGTGTTCACAACTAGTGTTGTTCATGATTTAGAGTACAACAAGCTATATTTTTCTATGACTGAGTTTGGTATTTTAGTGTTCCAATTGATTAGAGATGAAGATAAGTTTGGATTTCTTATTGGAGATGATGCAAAGGTTATGGATGGTATTCACGTTGCTTGTTAGTGTTCTTGGATTGTGTGATGATCATGTTGTTGGTTCACATTGGTTGGGGTGATTGGATTTTTTGTTTTGGTAGCATATAGGCATTTCTTCATTTAGGTCCTAGCCAACTTGATGGAGTAATGTGTCGTAATTCTTGATGTTATCTTTATGACACATATCCATGTTCATGGATGAATATTTGGGTCCTATATATAGTTCTTGGCTGACTTGATTTGGATCGCATTGGAGATTGAGAATAATGTTTATATCTTTTATTGCATTAGGTCTTAGCTGACCTGATGGTTGATTATTCTTTGTAATCGGTATAAATGAGAGATCATTTTGTAATTGTGGCAGAGTATGTGTAAGAGAGGAATGCTGGTATTTATATTCTGCATTTGAAGTAGATTTTGTACTTCATTAGAACTATTTTAGTATAGGAGATTCTATTTGTCATTTCAGTTGTAAAGGACTACATGTCCACCCTATTGTAATTGAAGATAGATCGGTGAACTTGACTGAGGGCTAGATTTGAGATTGTATTATAAGAAGTGTGTGTATTGATTTGTCTGTAAGACTTTGGTTACAAGTGCATCCTTTTTTCTCTATTTTCTCTTAATCAGGAAGTACTTTTAGTAGAGTACATTAATCTAATGGGTTTGACTCCCACCGAGGTTTTCCCTTAATCAGGATTCCTCGAGAAAAAATCTTGGTGTTCTATTTTATGTGTTGTAGATCTTTCATTACTATTTATCTTTCAGATCTAAGTAATTAAAATAGAATTAAAAGTAATAGGTACACACAACTGATTCAACACCCCCCCTCTTAGTTGAGCTTGACTCCTTTTGGGTATAACACACACACTTCCTCCTCATATTCTATGCATTCAGATATGTCCATTCTAATTCTTGGAATAGACCATTCTAGAATGGACTCCAACCCCAACAACAAATCTTCCTTGAAAGGGAATGTGCAATCCAACACAATGTGGTTATATCATCTACCAACTCAAGAGCCCAAGCTACAATCATGGATATTAAATCAATATTCACTTTCCATCTTAGCTTATTCTCCCAAAATTTAGGGCCCAAAACTTCCATAACCAATTTAATCATCTTCTCATTTTTTATTTTTATCAGCCCATGTAAATGCTCCTTCTTTGCATGCCCTTCAAACCCCTTTTATTGATTATTGGTAGTAACTATAAATTTTTCCTCCATTACACTATTGAAGATTAAGCAATTTTTCTCCATGCACCTTCACTTCAAATAAATCCAAAATTTCTATTCTCAACTTATTCACCATTTCTTGCTTTGAAAAAATAATAAAAAATCCATCTTTATAAATAAAGAAATAACTACCATCTAACTTGTCGTGCCTTTTGAAATGACATCCCACACTCAACAGTCAATGAATCTTCTATCAATCCTCACAAAATCCTAATATCCTTAGGCTAATTAGTCACTTCACACGCTCTACCTCGAGCTAGAAAATCTTCCCTTTCTCAAAATATATCATCTCATTATTTTATCCTTTTTTAATGCATGCAATGAAAGTCAGACTGCAGATATTGATTTAATTTACCAATCAGTAATGGAATGCATATGTAAGTAGTGTGTGTGTGTGTGTTACATTATGTATTCTACTATGTTATATGTGGATTTATTGGACCTACTGATGTGTACAATGAGTGTGCAGGAAGTTGACCATGGTATTAAATTTAGGGTTTCAGAAACAAACCTATGTGTACTTATTGTGATGCTAAGGTCCTATCTGTGAAGAGACATGGACCTCGTTATTATGTATTTCATTCATGAAAGTATGTAGCATGGTTGTATTTAAATTAGTTTTGTAAATGTTAAATGGGTCATGCCTAATGTATTATGTGGTGTCACTTGACACCTATGTCTATGTGAGTTGGCATGCCTAGTAAATGTAACTAGGGTAGACCTAGTCATGACCCAGGGGTTACCTAGTGTAGTACCCATGCATACCCTAAGGTTTAGGAAGATTAGATTGGGTCAAGGGAGTTTAAATTCGGAGGTTAACTTCAAGTGGAGTTTAGGAGGATCAAATAGGCTTCCATGAGGTAGTTAGGGTTAGTTTTGACCACCCTACTTGGTACCTTGGGGGTTAGGGGTCATTTTCAACGCATTAAGAGCCCTTGAACTCATTTATGACACCCCTAAAATATCCTCTCTTCAAAGTGGCGAAAATTGGAGAGTTTGATAAATTTGGGCAATGTATCTCATCCTTACCATGTGAGTCATTAATACCATTTATTAGGGTCTTGACTTAGAAGGAGAAGGGAAGACTCTAGAGGCTTCCTCATTAATGATAGAATTAGATATTCCTAGGCTAGAGCCTTTTTAGGGGGATTTTGGAGGAAAGTGAAGGTTGTTCACCCACTCTCTACTCTTAGAGACACCTAGTTTTGGAGAAGGAAAAAGGCATAAAGGGAGAAATATTCTTCAACCCTTCATTTTTCACCTTGATCTTAGACTTAAGGTTGGAATCCTTTAATCACATTGTAGAGTAATTTATTTTGTGCTTGTAAAAGCTTTAGGAAGTTTTAATGGAGTTTCCATGTTATGTGAGTTGTGTTACTTTTGTGTTGTTTATTTTTGTGGGATTCATCAAGGCACACTCACCCTTGGGAGGGAAGAGTAACCTTGATGGGGTGAAGGTTTAATGGCTTCCATGATGTGTAGTCTCCCATGTGTGGATGGATGTACATGAGTGGGAAAGTCCCCATGATGCCAACCATGCCAAGGGCATTTGGGGTAATAAGGAGAGGCTTGATGGCTTGTAGCCATGAATGTTTATATGTAAGTTTTGTAATAATGGAATGAGTGCCCATGTGTGGCCTATTCCATGTATTGCAATTGTTTAGGTTGGCTATCTCTACATGTTTGAGCCCTCTTTACACCTAGATTTGGGTCCTATTTTGGGGCCTAGTAAACCTTGGATATGAATCTTATTGTTTATGTCTTCTTGTTTGTTTGGTGTTTGATTCTTGTCACCAATTGGTTTCTGAAACCCATAGCTTGGGGGTAGCCTTGAAAAGGCCTAGTTTGGGAGGTGAGCCACCATGGTCAACCTATGGTTTAATTTCAGGATTTGAGGGAGCTCATGTATGGCCTTGTTAAAACTTGAAGGACTTGATTTTAGATTATTTCTTACTCTTGTTCCCTTGTAAAAGATCCTTCATGGATTAAATAAATTTTGGGAATTTGTAAAGTATTAAGTTGTAAAGAAGATTACTTTTTTTGAATAAAAGAAGAAAGGACCATTATATTTACGTAATTGTTGAAATTGTTGAATTTCCTCACTTTCCTTGTATTGAGTTAATTTAATAATCTTGTCTTATTAAATTTGAAATTTGAAGGTTAGTTTAAAATTCAATGTCCCTTTTTTGTATCTATGATAAAAAGGCATATTTTTTTTCTTTTTTCGATAAAAGGCCGAAGCCCTGTAAAATTTTATTATTATATTAAAAATTTTATACATGTGACCCCGCTCGTTGCGGGCATTGGTAGGAAAGAGAGGGGTGGAGAAAACCTCTAGCCTAGCCTAGGACCCAAGGTCCTGTACTTATACATTTTTACGTGGGCATACCCATGACTCAACCATAGTCGATATTTTATTATTACATATTCCTTGTGGGCATCCCCACTTTTTATACAAGACGAGTCTTATATCTGTTCAAATTACCTCCTTTCAGTGGGCATACCCACTGCTCGATAATATCAAGTAAATGCAAATACAACTCTTCCATTGCTACTTTTAAATGATACATTTTATCATTACATCATTAAGTATGTGAATTTGTATACATCCATGCTGGAGATATATGATCTGGTGCTAAAGGTAGCTTCTTGAATGTGTCCTGAAAAACACAACAAAACTCTACCACTCCAACTAATCAAGGGTTAATATTAAAAAAGAGATTATGTAAAGACAACAAAACTACTATAACCTTCTTTTATTTTGTCTCTGAGATATCTGTTGTACTATAAGAATTAATGCATAAATAAGCTAGACTTTTCATAACTTAAACCTGACATTCCAATGTATCATATAAGTAAAAAGGAGAACCTCCAATTATATTTAACATATCCTATGAAGTTTACTTAGTATTTAAAGATTATGAATCTACTTTTAGTTGGATTAACATCAGCTTCTTGAGCTAATATAATTTGATTCTCCCATCTCAGGATATATGGTCAAATGTTATTCAACAATTCAAGGAAGGCCTATGTTGTATACTATTTGAGCATATCTTTTACGCATTCTACACACACACACACACACATATGTTTGTATACATGATGTATAATTAATTTCCATGTTTACTATTTCAGAGAAATGTAAAAAAAGATAAAGGAACCTGTTAGTCCATTTTCTAGTCAATGCAAAATCCTGTGAAAATGGCCTCTTCCCTGCAAATTTTGAAGATGTCCTGCCATGCCTGCAATCATAGTTTTAACTTGCAAAGAAATTCTAAAATGTTTCATGGTGTGCGCTCTTAGCCCTATGTTCTACATGTTGTCACCTTGCTCCAGTTCAGATCACACCTCCTAAATTGTAAAACCCAAGAAGATATTCAAGTTTTAAGGTCTGCAGGAAACAATTTCAGAATCTGCCTAAGTGTAAAAAACCAACAATGTTTTTGAAAACCCACGATGTTTTCAGTCTCCCCACCACCTTTTGGTCTGCATGAAAACCTTGTATGTTTTTGATCTTTCACCGAAAACCCTTTGTGTTTTCGACCTTGCACTTCTGCCCTATTTGCTGGCATTCCCTAACTGTGCAAGTTCGACTAGATGGTGGGCCCTAGTCTTCAAAGGTTTCAAAATGATTGGTTGTCACATGATTGCATGTCAAATTTTTTTGACATGCAACCATGCAACTGGTTACTCCAGGTGCTGTCAGGGAGGTGGTGACATGTTTAGATCTGATTGGTAGCCAAGCGGTGATGTGGAAAGGGTTTTCAGCATGTCTCAAGGTTAGGGTATTTTGAGATTCTGCAACTGGCAGTCGTCACTAGGTCTCTTGTTTCTGGCAGTTAGGTGCCTAACCTATAGCAACCTAGTGGGCGGTCTATTTCTCTTTAGTCTCGTGACCTCTGGATGCTTGGCGGTCATATGGCCTTGTCACATGATCGCAAGGGCCAGTTTCCTGGCTTGCGATCATGTGACAAGTTTCCTTCCTTGCACATGGGGCCCATTGGCAAAATGGAAGTGGTCCCGCTGGTGGTTATATGGCAGCCTGTGGTTGGCTATCACATGATTGCATGTCAAATTTTTCTGACATGTAATCATGTGACTGATTAACACTTGTTGCTAGGGCCCATTGTTGATTGAGGTATTGTGGTCCCGCTGTCAGACTAGGAGGATGTGGTGGCAGTCTTGCGGCCTTGTCGCATGTTCGCAAGGGCCATCTTTCGGCCATGTGATCATGCGACAAGGGTGCCACATTATGATGGGCCCCATTGGTAGGTGATGATGTGGTGTATGACAGGTCCACATGGCAAGTGTACCGGGTGGGACCGTTACTTAATGGTATGTGGCAAGGTGAATGCTGGCGGTTAGTCGCATGTTCACATAGCCTTTTTCAAGGCCATGCGATCATGCGACTAACATTTTGTGTTAACTCATGGTAGCGGCGCTGTTGTGGAGTTGTGACGAAGGTAAAAGATTGCAACATGTCGCATGTTCACATAGCCCGTTTCCTAGCTATGCGGTCATGGGACAACTGTTGAGTGGCGGCGTTGCAGAGTTAAGGTTGCCAAGCCCATGAAAGATGAGATCTACAGTTGGGACTTGAAGTTGGTCTCAGTTTGAATATGGGTCACCGATTCATTGTAGGTGCCACAATATGACCATCTAGTTTTCAAATACAAATTCTGAGGAGGGTTTTTGTGATAGGAGGTACCAAAATTGAATGTTTTTCCCAGTTGATTTCGATTGTTTTAGTTGTGGTAGGTGTTGCAATCTGGTCTGATGGTCCAATGGGTTGATTGCAGTAATGTTTTGTACCTGGTTAAGTGTAGTTTTGAGCTTGAGAAGATTTTGTAGGTGGTGATTGGTACTGATTTTTGTGGCTTCCCTGGTGCTTTGTACTAGCTTCATGATTTTTCATGATGGCATATCTATTTGGGATCTCTCTCTTTGGGTGGTTTCTTGTTCTTCCCTTGCAATTTAAATTTTGATGTAAATGTGATTGGTTAGGTGGGTGAAGCCCTGACCCTGGCCCTAGCTATCCGTAGCTTGTTGCAACCTGTTTTGGGTTTCCAAGGTAGCTAGTGGTATAAATGGTGGCATTTTTTGACTGAGGGGGAGGTTCTCAGGAGATTCTACCCAATACTATGCATAGTGAGTTTTTATGCCAAAAGCATTACTTGTGTATAAATTTTAGTCTTATCTTACCTTACCTGTGCAGAGATCGATCCAACATGCTAAAAGAGGTGATATAACATACTGTATGATTTATATTCCTCTATGTAATGCTTTGTACATATCTTGCTGTAGTTCTTCATACCTATTCACTATTACATCTTATCCTTTTTTTAATAGTTGCTTTGTATATCATTAAACATAATATACAAAGGCTTATATGTACCTTACATCAATATATGTTTTCCTCTCTGTAGAGCCAATATTGCCATACTGCACTAATATTCTAATTTCCTTATTAGGCTATTAATTTTTGTTTAAACCACATAGGGAGAGGGTGAGACAGATAAGAGGCGTCTGTTGATGTGTTCATAAGGTGCTTCAAAATATAAGAGTGTATTCATATAGATTTGAGCATATATGTATATGTGCAGAGGACTGCAGATGTATACATATTATACCTAATGAAATCCTTGTAAAATATGTTTATATTTGTGTGTTCTGAGGATCAGCTGCTTAGGCCTTTAGGATAAAGAAGGAATTAGGATAGTATATTCAGACCTAATTCCACATGGTGATAGTTGTTATAAGCTGTGAACAAATAAGGTGTTCAAACTGTAATTAAATATATATATGCTATATACATGTATGTATATACCTTGATCATTTTATATTTGATCATTGATCAAAAGTATATATATACATGTATACATACTTAAATTTTTATACATATATATGTTTAAACATATATGCATATATCTATTTAAATATATATTTGTATATGTATATATATTTATCTACAGGAGGCTAAGCTATTTTTCAAATTTACTATTTCAAAGCAATTGATCTTATCTTACCCTACCTGTGAGGCAGAGCATATGATTTCTATTGAAATTTAGAGTGTTATATACAAGTCTTTCTGCTGATCTACATTTATATTTTCTGATGGGTCTAATCCTTGTTTAATTAACACCAATCTTCATACATAAGGGTAAGGTGTATCATAACTGGAGTAATGCCATAATCCTGATCTCCAGTTGAGCCATAATTGTGGAATAGTTTGGATACATGCTGAACTTTATTAGCTAAGGTTTAACTAAGATCTAGTTTTCCATTTATTCTTAAAATATTGATTATTGTTAATTTTAAGCAACATATCAAAGATGGTCAAATTGGGGGCTATGACAGGTATAGGAATCTTTTTAAAGTTTGAAATGCTTATAAATTCTTTATGGTGCCTTTTCATTGCTCATATTAGTTACTTTTTCTTAAACTGTACCTATATTCTTTTGGATCATTGTTACAGTCCCATCTACTCCTAAATTAGCTAACATATCTGCCTCTTTGTTTCCTTCTCTGTAGGTGTGCCTAATCTCATATTTATAGATGTTATCTAGTATTTGATTGATCTCTTCTATCTTTGAATTTAGAAGCCAATTCAGAGTTTTTTTGGTCCGAATAGCATTGACTATTACTTGCAAGTCTCCTTCTATAATGACCTTCTTTATGTTAAGATTTTTGCATAACCTTAGACCTTCTAATGCCGCTACACATTCTGCCATGTTATTAGTGGAAGGGTTAATAGGCTTAGAAAATTTAGCTATCACTTCTGATTCCCAATTTTGAATGATACCCCCAATACCAGCTACCTTGGGGTTACCTCTAGAGGCTCCATCAAAATTCAATTTATACCACCCCATTTTCGGAGGTATCCATTTACATGCAGCTCTATCCACTTTTACTCTAGGGCCTCCTTTTCCATAAAGGGGTGGAATATCTAGTTTAGGCCACTTGAGTCTAATTTTATTGTCCCAATTATTAAACGTGTTCTCATAAATAAGCTTGTCTTTTAATTTTTTGTTAATAATTTCTACTATTGACGCTTCTATTTTATTTGTGACTGAAGACCAGTGCAGTTTCTAGTCCATGAAGATTCTTCTATTTCTTTCTTTCCAGATTTCCCAAACAACTATCGATGGAGAAATTATCCATACGTCCTTATATAGATTATCTTTATATAAGGAGGGCCAAGCTTTAAGGTTATTTAATATGTCCTATTGAGATGCAGACTGCCACCCCAAACTTTGATGCAGCCAATTCCAACAATTTTGTGCAAAGGGGCAGTTCAGGAGAATATGGTTTACATCCTCTGATTGGTTCTCACACAAGGGGCACTTGGAGGGCCCTTCGAAACCTAATTTAGTGATTCTATCTGCAGTAAGAATCCTATCTTGCAATGCTACCCATAAGAACATACTTTCTTTAGGTAGGCACACTCTATTCCAACAAAGATTCAACGGTATATATATATTATCCATATTCTGCTCTTTAATTATCATGTTATAGCCCTCCTTTACCGAATATTTTCCCTTTGTGGATCCGGCCCAGATTAAAAGGTGTGATCTAGATTTAAGAGAGATTTCTCTCACATTTAGTAATGACAAGAGGTTTTGTTTCTCATGCCATGCTAGATCAATATCTTCTAGCTTGCTCCATTTGAAGGCTTCTTCCCTACTAAGGTAATCCTTAAGGTATACTCCTTTCACCCTTTTACATTCTTCCATAAATTTTGAGGAAAAACCTAGTTTGCTTAGTGGGGGGAGGCCAGCCCAAGAATCATCCCAAAAAAGAGCTTGATCTCCCACACCCACATCCCATGTTAGAAATTTACTAATAATATCTCTGCATTCTTTTATAAAATTCCAAATACGTGATCCTTTAATGTGAGATGATGATCTAAATATATTTATGGGATCACCTTCAGGGATATATTTATTTAATAAAATTTTTGCCCATTTACTACTCGATTCCTTATACATTCACCATAGAAGTTTAGCTCCAAGAGCTTGATTTTGCCACTAGAGATTTTTGATGCCCAGTCCTCCTTTTGAAATAGGTCTGCATAAATTATCCCATTTTATGAGGGCAAGTTTTTTATTGTCTGAAGGGCCTTGCCAATAGAAATCTCTAAACATCTTATCTATAGTCTTTTTCACATTAGAAGGGAGGGGGAGAATCGACATATGGTATGTGGGTATAGCTGAAAGAACTGATTTGATCATAGTAGTTCTTCTAGCTTTTGTTAACCATCTACCTTTCCAAGAAGTCTTTTTATTTTGTACTTTGGTGATTACTTACTACCATAATTTGGAGGATAACATGCCTTTATCCAGGTCGATGCCTAAGTACTTACATAGGAAATCACCTCTTTTGTAACCCATCATGTTACATATCTCTATTTCTCTTTTCAGAGTGGTGTTAATAAAGATCTCAGATTTGTTGGGGTTGACCCGCTGGCCAGATGCTTTCACGTATAAGTTTAAGATATTTTTAAAAGTTCTGGCTTCTTTTTTGCTTGCATAACTGGGTAGGATCGTGTCATCCATGAATTGTTGGTGGGTTATGTTTGATACATTTTCTACTACCTTAAGTCCCACAATTCCGCCTTCCTTTTGATTCTTGGTTATAGTCCTTCATAGCACCTCCGCCATAATTACATAAAGAAAAGGGGATATCGGATCTCCCTGTCTAATTCCTCTGGAAATACCAAAAAAACCTTCCGGAGACCCATTTATTAGAACATAAATTTTAGGGGTTGCAATATAGTTAAATATCAGATTAATACATTGTTTTGAAAATCCAAAAGCTTCCATACACTTACAGAGAAATCTCCAGTCTACTTTATCGTAAGCTTTTTGTATGTCTACTTTAATGAGCATACTTGGATTCTTAGTTATTTGTGCAATATGGATTACTTCCTGTGCTATGATAATACCGTCCAGTATTGATCTGTTCGCTACAAAACCTATTTGTTCTTCTGATATTATATTGGGAAGAAGCATTTTCAGTCTATTTGCTAGGCATTTGGAGAGAATCTTATAAACAGTATTGCATAGGGATATAGGTCTATAGTCTGCTGGTTCCACACTATCATTTTTCTTAGGTATTAAGGTGAAGAAAGTATTCTTTATTTCATTTAATAGTGATCCTGAGTTTCTGGTAGCTTCTACTGCTTGCCATACCTCCTCCCCAATGACGTGCCAACATTTTTGAAAAAAATCAGCTTGGAAACCATCTGGGCTCGGGGCTTTATCTAGGTGGAGTTGGAATACTACTTCTTTCACTTCTTCTAGGGTTAATTTATTATTAAGCATTTTATTGTCTGCTTCTATGAGCAGCTTTGGTATAGCTTTCAACATTTCATTTTGAGCTCCCATGTCTATGGCCTCTGTGTTGTTAAGGAGGATTTCATAGAATTGTGTGAATGATTTCAAGATTAGCTCAGGGTTGTTAGTAAAATTATCTTTATCTATTTTTAATTTAGATATTCTGTTGATACTTCTTTTAATATTTGTGGTGTTATGAAAATTTTTAGTGTTTCTATCCCCTTCCTTTAACCACGTCTCCCTTGATTTCTGTTTCCAGAAAATCTCTTCTTTAAGGAGGATATCATTGTACTTATTCATTAATTCTTTTTCTTTGTGATAACTCTGTACATTCATTCCTTGTGAAATTACTATATTATTAAGGTTTGCTATCTCTTTTTCTTCAAAGATATTATTAAAATTACTTTTATTCCATTCTAGTGCTTTGTTCTTGATGATTTTAAGTTTCGCTGTTAAACAAAACATTCTGGATCCTTTAACTGAAATTTGGTTCCACCATTCCTCTAGGAGATTAATGAACTCTGGGTTTTGAAACCACATGAATTCAAATTTAAACAGATTCCTGGATGGTTTTGAGTCTTCTATAATGGATAGTTGTATCAGGAAGTGATCTGATCCTGCCTCGGGAAGTATTTTTGCTGCGTACAATTGATTGAAATTGTCTGTGTTCGCTCTAATGAAGAACCTATCTAATTTTTTTGCAATATGACTAAATCCTTCTCTTCTATTATTCCATGTATAAACCCCATTGTTTGTGTTAATACTAATTAAATGATTATCTATAGCCCATTTGCTAAAGTCCTTTAAGGCTTGGGATTCTACTTTTGAGCCTCCTTATTTCTCCTCCAGACTTAGGATTGCATTAAAGTCTCCTCTGATAAAGAAAGGGGATCCTGGATAATTACTCATAAAGATGTGTAACTCTTGCCACACTCTCCTTTTCTCTTCATTTGGAGTGGGGCCATAAACATTGATTATGGAGAATTTAAGATTAGATTTATAGCTTTGGATATTAAGGGCCATCTAGTTGCTATTCTTGTAAATAAGTGTAGCTAAAATTTTACGGGGCTCCCAAAGTGTAGCTATCCCACTGGATAGACCTATAGAGGGTACGAATACTGATTTCCATATGCCTAGTTTCTTACTAACTTTATCATACTCTAATGAATTAAGTTTAGTTTCTTGTAGTAAAATAATTTCAAATTCGAAGGTTTTTAGGTATCTTTTTATCAATCGCTGTTTGTTAGGGGCATTTAAGCCCCTAACATTCCAAGTGGTGACTTTCATTATTGTTTGGGAAGGTACTTCCCCTTCCCTATGTTCAGTACATCATCTATCTTTTTTTGATTTTCAGCGTTGCCATCTCACGCTCTTAGTTCTACTGTCGATTTCCTACCTCTTTTCTTTTTTAGTTTATTAATGTTAGGAGTACTTAGGCTACCTCTAGTTAAGGCAATACCCAATTCTTTGTTTTCATTAGTTATACCAAAAAGGCCCTCAACCACATCTTTAATCAATGTTGTTACTCCCATTTTTTCATTTATAGAAATATCCCAATTTTCATGGCTATTTAGTTTATCTTCTATAATTGCATAGGGTTCATTTCTATCTATAAGCTCTTTACCAAAAAATTCTACTATATCTTCTCCCTTCCCTGTAAGATCTACATCCAGGGATTCTAATTCTAGAGGGATTGCGGCAGCTTGTGTCTCCCCTTTTTCACTGGTAGGTTCATTATTTGACTTTACTTTTAGTTTTTCTTGATCTTCTATCTCTTTACTAGTCTCTTGCTGATCCGGTTCTTTTCCTGGTGTTCCTGGAGGGGCTACGTCTGAGCCTTCCTTTTTTGAGGGTAAAGGGTAAGGGGGTTGCGTCTGTGTCGGGTCCTTTTCCTTGTGTTCTTCCTAAATACATTCCTGGATTTGTTTAATTAGGAATTCTTTTTGAGCTTTTAATTCGTCAAAGTCACAAATCTCTTCTAAGAACATGTCCATTAGATCATCAGTTAATGATTCTCCTAAGAAGTTAATAATTTGATTGACTTCCTCTTCAGTTTTGTTTGCCTGATCTATAATTTCTTCTATGTTGTCACAATCGGGTTTTTGGGTATGTTGTGACTGTATCTCAATCCTTTTATCTTCGAGTTGAAGATGGATACTATTACGATTTTGCTTAGTCCTTACTGTTTCAGTTTTCTTAGCTTGAATTTTATTGAGCTTCTGACAGTAAACTGTGTTATTTTCTGTAGGATTAAGTAATACTTCATTCTGCTTGTTAATTTTTTCTGTTATTAATGATTTCTCTTTTTCAACATTCATAGGATGGATCACATCCTTTGATACACCTATTGCTATGTTGTATGGAGTTTGGGGATCAGGATTATGTTCTATTACTGTTGTCTTATTAGTCTGGCCTTGGTTTGATAACGGGGTATTTAAACATATATCTGTTGTAGGATGGCTTCTTTCCCCTCTTTGCATCTTCATTGGATTAATTATAAAACCCCCTTTGTCCTTACATAACCTTATCTCTATTTCTTTATTGGGTTTATTTATAAAGTTCTTTCTTTTATGTAGTTTCTGGGAATACACGCCTTCTTCGATAAAGTTTTCTACAATTCTAGGATTAATTATGACTGAATTTAAATTAAAGTTTAATTGGATGGGTACGATGATTTTTTGATGAAATTCCATCTCCACTATGATAATTTTATCGGTTTGATCAATGGTTGACTCTGTAGTCCTAATATATTTCCCAATTTTATTCCCTATAGTACTTATGATA